>CAUYON010069478.1:0-102901 GCA_963573935.1 Arctocebus calabarensis | reverse complement strand
CATTAGAGATCAACTCTCTAAGGAAAATTTCCTTGTTGGAATAGAAAGTATTGATGATGAGAGACATAAGCTGGGCAATTTCTGCCTGAAAGGCAAAAGTCTCCACCTCCTCCTCTCCATGGTGCACTTCTTCAGGCATCTAAAATAAAAATCATCAATAATTACAAAAGAACATGACAGCCTCATACTTCAAGTTCATCTGTTTTAATTGTTGAGACATTAGAAACAGGAGTTGTATAATGTGGATACATTCTCAACAGATTATGGAGGGGTTTTTAAAAACCCTTTTCTTCAACGCACTGTTAAATCAGATTTTTTGGAAGCTATCATAGGACCCTGCCTCTTCAAGAGTGATGACTAGCAGCTTCAGCATCACCAGGCAGCTCCTTATAAACTCAGAAAAGTAGGCCCCAGAGCAAATATCAAATATCCCCAAAGTATTTATTCGCAAAAAGTCACCAGCTACAATTCTTGTTTGATTTGGGTGAGGATAAAATGAGTACTTTAACAAAAAACTTGCAGTGATTTTTAAATTCTTCCTTAAGCATCTCCTAAGTCCAGTGAATGTGCAGGATTGCTGCCCCACAAGGCAAGGCAGAATAACGTCTGAGATTGCAGCTATTCCGCCTAAAGGTCAATTAAATCAGAACAAATAATCGATGAGGCGAAAGGGCCTCCATAACTCCTCCTGACACTAACAACTACACCGTATAACTACATCTAATACAAGAAAGATGGTGGCCAGAGTCGGCGGGCCGACCCTGGGCGAGCGTCGGCCGAGAACACGGGGAGGAGGGGGCGTCGCCGCGCATCCTCCGTTTGCCCCAGCATCCGGGAACTGGGGCGGGGCGCCAAGATCCAGAAGCTTCCAGAACAATCTCAGTTCTCAGGGAGAGGCGGGGGACGAAGCGTATGCATCTCCCAAAGCCTGCCTCCTTGCCCCTCCTCCTGCCCCTGGACAGCAAGAAAGATCTGGGAGGAGGAAGTACTAGAGGCCTGAAAACAAAAACGTTTCTCCATCACCACGGAATTCCACAGAAACAAAGCAAGCAACAACACTTTCACAAACGCGACCACTTAGAGGGATCAGCACCACTGGACCGTGCTGAGTCACCCGAAGTATGCACCCACCACCACCCTCCGGCACCCAGTACTGCGTCCGGAAGTGAAGGGGCAAACATGGCAGCGTCCCGGGCCGGCGCGGTCACCACGTGCAATAGCCCACGGCCCAGGCCTCATCCGCCACCCACCTAACCCAAGGATACTTGCCGCTTCGAGAAAGCCCCGCCGCTCAAGCATACAGAAGAACAGCAAACAAGTCAAAAGCCCTCACGTAACACTACCCCCGAGAAAAATCTGCAACCCATAGGCCTTAATACGATATCTACGCCTTCGAAAGGAGAAAGCACAAAACCCTCATGAAAAAGCACTTAAGAATGAGAACAGGCGAGAAAACCGCGGTCTTACCTTGATGAAATAGAGGTACAAATAATAGTAATCAGGTGGGTCGGGGCTATCAGAGTCGAACTCAACACTACAGCTACGCAGGGGTGACTCAAGAGAGCTACTGTGCGCGCCCAGTCGCTTTATATAAGGCGAAGCACAACACAGTCGCCCTCCTTCGGATCCCTCCGCCTTAAAGGAGGATGCTCGTCAACGCTGCACCTGCCGTCACCCGCCCCCTTTGACGTCATGATCTGAAATAGGGGAGGGGAGGGATCTAAGCCTCCCGTCTCGGCCGGCCAGAGGAGGTTTCACAGAACGTTTGTTTATGATAAAACCATGTATCTCTACGTCCAGGACATGACCCCATCAGCATTAGGGATTGGGATTGCTTATATGGCATAAATAGTAGGTCTACAGGCAAGGACCTCCACTGACCTCTCAGAAAACCTATGAAGCAGGCGCCCCCACACCCAAGAGGCCGGTGCTCTGATTATACCCAAAAAGAACGGAGACGGCTAGCCATTGGGACCTTCGTTCCCAGACTTGGTCGTCTTCCCGGAGTCTGTCCTACACAACCAGCATACCAAAAGAAGGACAATGTGGCACTTGGGACGCAACTTTGGGCAGCCTCAAACCCCGACCCCGACCCTCCAAGGACCAGGAAAAGGATAGGTGGGTCTCTTCAAGGCGTAGCTCCGCCTGAGGGGAGGGGCGCTGGCCTCGGCTGCAGGAGAACTCTTTACTGGCCTGCGGCGGAGGGAGCGGAGGCGGCGGTACTGCGGTCACTTCCAGCAGTTTCCAGGCTTGTCTCGGCGGTCCCACCCCCACCCCCGCCTTCGCCCCTTCCTCCACTCCAGGCTCCGCCTTCCCAGCTGCGGCCTAGGCAGTACCTTTGCAGCAACTCCGCCCCGCGCCGGGCTCCGCCTTGTCCAAGGTCGGGCAGGGGAAGGGGGGCAGGCTTGCCAAATCTGGTTTACTGTGAGCAGCTGCTGGCCGGATCCTCTACTCTACCTGCTGAGACCTGTGTCCCTGGCAGTGCCTTGGGGATGAGATGAAGCGTAGAGGGTGGAATAGGGTGAACCCTCCTTTCCCCTATCAATCACACATCACCACCCTAGCTGCTGAGGCGGCTCTCCAGGCGCCTCGTACATACTGAGAGTAGGGTCTGGGTTGCTACCAGAGGGACCGTCCCCAGCTTCTGCAGCTACCCACATACACAAAGCACAGGGAATGCGACCTCCTTATACTAGCACTTTAACTGTTTCTCAAGCTGGTTTCCTTCCCGCCACCCCACCTTCTACAGCTTCTTGGTCCTGGGAAGAAGAAGGTCTCTGGGAACCAATGCAGGATAGCCATTGGGATCTGCAGGATGGTAGGAGCTCTTGGAGGCTGCATGAAAACGTTGGCCAGTATGCAGCTTGGACCTGGGCAGCAAGAATCACGTTGTTCTCCTTCACCCTTGACGCCAGAGCTCCTAGGCCATGCCTCTGCCCAGTGAACTGAGGAGTGCCCTGTCTGGCCTGGCTCTGCTCTCCAGCTTGCCTTTCCAAGGCCTCAATTGAAAGCATTCTGGATCCAAATCCATGCCAGAAGACAACAGCCACTCCCTCTTCTTTGCCCAGTAGCTATCCTATTCCTTTCCTGGCCCACCTATGCTTGGAGAGGATTTTCCCCACTGCCATTCATGCCGTCCTCTCTCACCAGTCCTGGCACCCAGTCTACTATCCTTAACAAGTTTTGTTCATGTGTTGAATAACAAAGGGCAGGCTGGGTGCCTGTGGCTCAAAGAGCTAAGGCGCCAGCCACGTACACCTGAGCTGGCGGGTTGGAATCCAGCCCGGGCCTGCCAAACAACAATGACGGCTGCAACCAAAAAATGGCCGGGCGCTGTGGTCGGTGCCTGTAGTCCCAGCTACTTGCGAGGTGGAAGCAGGAGACTTGCTTGAGCCCAGGAATTGGAGGTTGCTGTGAGCTGTGATGCCACAGCACTCTATCCAGGGTAACAGCTTGAGGCTCTGTCTCAAAAAAAAAGAATAACAAAGAGCAAAGGTGGTCTACATCACATCGTCATGCCTGCCATCACCAACCTAATTTTAGTTCCTCACTTTTCTCCCTTTCATTATGGTCTGTAAGAAGCTTATGGTTGCGAGAACCAAATGAGTATGGGAAGAGGCATTGGGTACTGCGGCCAGGAAGATGCAGTGATCCACACATAAGACAGGGAGCCTTCAGCCCCCTGGGAGCTACCACAAGCCAAGTGTGAACCACGGTGGGTTGGAGAAGCAGCAGAGGTCCCATGCTGAGCCTGGGAAAGAGAGTAGTCTTAGGGCCACAGCTAGCCAGGCCAGGAAAGGGAAAAGCATGGAAAGGCACAAAGCCTGGACAGAAGGATCATAGCTTAGTAACTGCAGAGGGTAGCATGAGGAGTTGCCTGCGATGGGGGGTAGATTACAGGGGACTGCAAAGACCATGCTAAATTCAGACTTAAGAGTAACATTAATGACTAAAAGTTACTAAGCACAGATTTAAAATTTCTTTTTTTTTTTTTTTTTTGAGACAGAGCCTCAAGCTGTCACCCTGGATAGAGTGCTATGACATCACAGCCCACAGCAACCTCCAATTCCTGGGCTCAAGCAAGTCTCCTGCCTCTGCCTCCCAAGCAGCTGGGACCACAGGCACCTGCCACAATGCCCGGCCTTTTTTTTGTTGTTGCAGCCGTCATTATTATTATTTGGCGGACCGGGCTGGATTCGAACCTGCCAGCTCAGGTGTACATGGCTGGCACCTCAGCCCATTGAGCCACAGGCACCGAGCCAGATTTAAAATTTCTTAAGACCTCAGACGCCTTATTTCCAGCAGCACCTGCAAACACTAATACTCTCTAGGTAACCCTTTATCACTGATGAGGTCTCATACACCCAGTCCAAACTTCTGGCATTGGAGTATGTCCAGCTAAGGCAGGGATTAGCAAACCTGTGAACTACAATGCCACAGCGTTCTACCGAGGGTGACGAAATGATACAAAAAAAAAAAAAATCAAAATATTGTTTTGACATGAAAATTATGTGAAATTTGAACTTTTTTTTTTTTTTTTAATGAGACAAGAGTCTCACTCTGTTGCCCTGGTTATGGTCAGTGCGGTAGCATCATAGCTCACAACAACCTCAAACACTTGGGCTCAAGCAATCCTCTTGCCTCAGCCTCCTGAGTAGCTGGAACTATAGGCACCTGCCAAAATGCCTGGCTAGCTTTTCTTTTCTTTTTTTTTTTTGTAGAGACAGAGTCTGACTCTATCACCCTTGGTAGAGTGCCGTGGCGTTACAGAGCTCACAGCAACCTCCAACTCCTGGGCTGAGGTGATTCTCTTGCCTCAGCCTCCCAAGTAGCTGGGACTACAGGCACCCGCCACAACGCCCGGCTAATTTTTTGTTTTGCAGTTCGGCCGAGGTGGAGTTTGAACCCGCCCCCCTCGGTATATGGGGCCGGCACCCTACTCACTGAATCACAGGCGCAGCCCCCCCTAGCTTTTCTATTTTAAGTAGAGATGGGGGGGTCTCACTCTTACTCAGGCTGGTCTTGAATTTCTGAGCTGAAGCAGTCCACCCACCTCAGCCTCCCAGAGTGCTAGGATTATAGGCATGATCCACTTGCTGTCTGGCCTGAAATTTTTTTTTTTTGAGACAAAACCTCAAGCTGTCACCCTAGGTAGAGTTCTGTGACATCACAGCTCACAGCAACCTCCAACTCCTGGGCTCAAGAGAGTCTCCTGCCTCCACCTCCCAAGTAGCTGGGACTACAGGTGGCTGCCATAACGCCCAGCTAGTTTTTGGTTGCAGCTGTCATTGTTGTTTGGAGGGCCTGGGCTAGATTCGAACCTGCCAGCTTGGGTGTATGTGGCTGGGGCCTTAGCCACTTGAGCCACAGACGCCAAGCCTGGCCTGAAATTTTAATTTCAACCAATGTTCATGAAGTTTAACTGAGATACAGCCATAATTGTTTACATCTTGACTTTGGCTGCTTCTTTGTCATACAGCAGAGTTAATGATTGTGACAGAGACCAAATAACTTGCAAAACCTAAAATATCTCCTACCTGTTACCACATAGGTTTGCAGGTGGCCCACACCTGTAATCCTAGCACTTAGGGAGGCCAAGGTGGGTAGATGGCTTGAGTTCAGGAGTTTGAGACCAGCCTGAGAAAAAGCAAGACCCTGTCTCTACTAAAAATAGAAAATCTGAGGCAAGAGGATTGCTTGAGCCCAAGAGTGGAGGTTGCTGTGAGCTATGATGCCACAGCATTTTACCCAGGGTGACAGCTTGAGACTCTGTCTCAAAAAAAAAAAAAAAAAAAGAAGAAGACGTTTGCAAACCCCTGGTAGTTAAAGCTAAGCAAAGTTTTGCAGAGACCCACAAAGACTCAGCCTGGGCAGAGGCCTTTGAAGGAGTTTAGGGAAGAATTGAGGGAAGTTAGGTAAGGCTCACTAGATGAAAAAAACAACTGGACATCAGGGATGTCATGAGCATGGGAAAGAGCTGTAGATCCTGAATCCCCAGAACAAGCAGCCTCCCAAGCTTACTGCCTATCAGGTGTACCTGTCACTTTCTGGACTTCCCAGCATAGGCTTAGATCACTGAATTCCATGGGGGATACCTTTAACTGACACCGTCCTATGCAATGGGCCTGACAGTCAGACACACTGGACAATTGGACAGGTCTGCACAGCCAGGACTCCATCTCTTTGTCTCTGTTTTCATATTCCCCTGAGACACAAGATAAGTCTTACAAACTTTTGCTCATTTTATTATTAGTATTTTTATTTTTCTATTTATTTATTTTTAAGACAGAGTCTTACTCTGTCGCCAGGCTACAGTGCAGTGGCAGCATAGCTCATAGCAACCTCCAACTTCTCAGCTCAAGCAATCCTCTCTCCTCAGCCTCCTGAGTAGCAAGGACTAAAGTCACATACCAGCACACCTAGCAAATTTTTCTATTTTTTTGTTGAGACAGGGTCCCACTGTTGCTCAGGCTAGTCTTGAACTCCTGACCTCAAGCAGTCCTCCTGCCTCGTCCTCCCAAAGTGCTGGGATTACAGGTGTGAGCCACTGTGCCTAATCAATTTCTTCGATGCTGTGGCAAATGAAAATGTTTGCTCCTTCCAAACTGTACATACATCCTGTATGGAGCCTATCCTCTGAAAGGGTTTCTTATTTCTATGTAGAATTTCATATCTTGCAGTATCAATAAAAAAAAAAAAGAAAAGAAAAGAAAATGTTTGCTCATTTTCTGTTTCCCTCAGAGTAGAAAAGCAATTGATTTTTGTTTATTGATCTAGAAATTTGGCAAACTACCTTATTATTTGTCATTTACCTTAATTGTCATTTTTTTTTCCGGTACTTTTTAAAGTGCAAGCTCATCATCTGAGAACAATGACAATTTGGTTTCTTTTCTAATTTTTTTTTCTTTTCTTTTTGAGACAGAGTTTCACTTTTTCACCTTGGGTAGAGGGCCATGGCGTTATAGCTCACAGTCTTGAGACTCAGCCTCCTGGGCTCAAACAATTCTCTTGCCTCAGCCTTCCCAGTAGCTGGGACTAAAGGCACCCACCACTATGCCCGGCTATTTTTTTGTTGCTGTTGTGCAGTTGTTATTGTTGTTTTAGCTGACCCGGGCCAGGTTCAAACTCACCGGCCTCGGTGTATGTGGCCAGTCCGCTACTCACTGAGCTACGGGAGCCGCCACAATATTTACTCTTTATATTCCTAACTTGCTATACATTTTAATCTGAATAGAGGCCAAGTTATTTTTCTGCATTTATTAAGAGTATTATTTTTAGGGCGGTGCCTGTGGCTCATCAAGTAGGGCACCGGCCCCATATACCGGAAGGTGGTGGCTTCAAACTTGGCCTTGGCTGAACTGCAAAAAACAGAAAAATAGCCGGGCATTGTGGCGGGCGCCTGTAGTCCCAGCTACTTGGGAGGCTGAGGCAAGAGAATCGCCTAAGCAGAGGAGTTGGAGGTTGCTGTGAGCTGTGTGACACCATGGCACTCTACCGAGGGTGATAAAGTGAGACTCTGTCTCTACAAAAAAAAAAAAAAGAATATCATTTTTTAAATTCCTTTGATCTAGGTATAGGATTAATTCATTAATAAACTTTCTAGTATTAAACTGAATGGTCTATTTAAGTTTTGTAAAATTTGAGGCTGGGTATGGTGGCTCATGCATTTAATCCCAGAACTGAGACTGAGGTGGGTGGATTGTTCTAGCTCAGGAGTTGGAGACCAGCCTGAGCAGGAGTAAGACCTCCTGTCTACTAAAAGTAAAAAAACTAGCCAGGTGTTGGTGGCTCAAGTAGCTAAGGCACAGCCACATACAAAGGAGCTGGGGGGTTTTGAATCCAGCCCATGCCCGCCAAACAATAACAGCTGCAACCAAAAAAATACCCAGGCATTGTGGTGGCGCAGGCAGGAGACTCCCTTGAGCCCAGGAGTTGGAGGTTGCTGTGAGCTGTGATGCCGCGGCACTCTGCCCAGGGCGATAGCTTGAGGCTCTGTCTCAAAAAAAAAAAAAAAAAACCAGCCAGGTGTTACCGTGGCCATATACACACCCAGCTTCTCAGGAGGCTAAGGCATAGAGGATCGGTTGAGCCCAAGAGCTTGAGGTTGCTGTGAGCTGTGATGCCATAGCACTCAACCCAGGGCAACAGAGTGGGATTCTCAAAAAAAAGAAAATTATAAATATTATGGGCATACTGTTTTCTTTTGCCATGTTTTAAATCTCTCTAAGTATATCTTCTTTTTCATTTCTAAAATAGTTTTTCATATCTTATCCTTTTTTGTTGTTCAGTTTCACCAAAGGTTTTCCTATTTTATTTATATTCATCTTCATATATTTGTTTTTGGCTTTTTAACTTTATGTTTAATTTTTTTTTTTTTTTTGAGACAGAGCCTCAAGCTGTCGCCCTGGATAGAGTGCTGTGGCATCACAGCTCACGGCAATCTCCAACTCCTGGGCTCAAGCGAGTCTCCTGCCTCCACCTCCCAAGTAGCTGGGACTACAGGCGCCCGATGCAACGCCCGGCCATTTTTTGGTTCCAGCCGTCATTGTTGTTTGGCAGGCCCAGGCTGGATGGAACCTGCCAGCTCAGGTGTACGTGGCTGGCGCCTTAGCCCGTTGAGCCACAAGCACAGAGCCTTTTTGTTTTTTTCAGTTTTTGGCCGGGACTGGATTTGAACCTGCCACCTCCGTTATATGGGGCGGGTGCCCTACTCCTTTGAGCCACAGGAGCCACCCTTTCTGTTTAATTTTTATCATCTCATGATTCCTACTGTCTCAAGATCAGCTCTGTTGTTCTTTTTCTATTTTCTTAACTCTAATACTCAGCATATCAAATTTCACCTTTTCCAAAATAAATTTAGAGAAGTTGGTGAATAGAGGGCCAGAAATTGTGGTCTAAACCCTTCTTGAATATAAATAGGGCATCTTTAGTAACCCACTCTATTAATACACATGACTGTCTTGTCTAACATATCAGTGGCCTGGGGGGTGGAGGTGACTGAGTCTGGCCTGCCTGCTATTGTCAGCCCAGTCCAAAATGTCTACCTTCCTCCTGTCAACACACCCACTAGGCATATCTCTTTTTTTATTTCTTTGTTTTAGGCATAGTTCTGTGTTCTAAGTCCCCTTTCACTAAGAAGGTAAAACCTAACCCTAAATCAGTTCAGCCCAGAGTAGATTATAATCAGAAGGTTAGGGTTAAGGTATAGGGGGCAAATGACACCCCCCAAAACCCTGACCTAGTTAACTATTTTGCTTGCCACCTGTCCTGTCTCAGGCACAAATCACTCCTTTTCACTGTGCAGGTCTCAACTGGCTGGATTTCTGGGCCATGCACTGGGTTCAGTGCCTGCCTGGCTCACCTCCACCCAGACAACAGACTAGTAGGGCTGTAATAGTACTGCTGGATGGTAAGGAAATCGCAGAGGAGGGGTTAGACCTCAGGAAGGTTTCATCTCACTGGTTTCACCTGGGCAGGATGAAATGAAAGCTCAGTATCCTGGAAGGTTTGGGATCCCTGAAGATTTGAAAAGTGGAGATGTCTCTCAGGAACGTTTCAGATACCGGAGAGGAAGGTGGGCCAGCTTGCATTATGAAGCTACATTCTACCTGTATTTTTCTGTCCCCTTCATTGCTTGGTAACTCAGGGGTGGGGGCAGGGGGGGGACAGGGAGGGGCGAGAAAGGGAGAGGAGGGGGGAAAGGGAGATTGCTTTATATTTACTTGGTGCTTTGCCATTTGCAGAACATTTTTTCCATCATCTAACCTTTCAGCTTCAATTTTCTAGAGTAAAATGAGGATAGCAAGTCAGTATTTTAGAGGGTTACTGGGAAATGGGATGAGTCCATTGTAGTTAAGACAGCCAGCACAGAGTGGTTGGTGAAAGTAGTCCTTGTTAAGGCTGAGCTTGGTGGCCAACACCTGGAATCTTAGCACTCTGGGAGGCTGGGTGGGTAGATCACTTGAGCTCAGGAGTTGGGAACAGCCTGAGCAAGATCAAGACCAAGACCTTGTTCCTACTAAAAATAGAAAAAAACAAAACAAAACAAAAAACTAGCCAGGCATTTTGGCCAGCGCCCGTAGTCCCAGCTACATGGGAGGGTGAGGCAAGAGAATCACTTAAGCCCAAGAGTTTGAGGTTGCTGTGAGCTGTGACCCCAGAGCACTCTACCAAGGGCGAGGTAGTGAGACTCTGTCTCAAAAAAAAAAAAAAAAATCGTTGTTATTCATTATCTCAGCGGAGATTCACGACCCGCGCTTGAAGCAGGACAAGTGTTACTGTCCCTGATTTACAGATGAAAGACCCAGAGACTGAGTACCCGGTTCGAAGTCACTCAGGCACACTAACACACCGGGCCTGACAAGCAGTCAACCTCCTCTACCCGAGAGAGGCAGAGTAGCGGGGCAGTGCTCCCGCCAGGGGGCGCTCGAACTAGGTGACGTCACCCTTCCCTCCTCCTCCCTCGGGGTGGGGCAGGAGCCCAGCTCCTTCCTCTACCCTGTTTGGGCCGGCAGACCCGCGGTTCTTGGTTGTCCTCTAGGGGGAGGAAACTCAGTGGCGGTACATACTGGAACGGGCTGGGATGGGAGAAATGAGGCCTGATTCTAGAGTTTCCAGAGTCTGACGTGTAGCGAAGGGGCAGCGAATTCCCTAGATTGGGGGTCGGGGGGAGGACACCATGTTGAGGCTTTTCCTAGTAATCCTACGTGGCTTCCTGGATCCTAAATTTCAAGTCCATTCATATGTATGTTATCTTGTATATTAATAGGTGAGGAGCTGGATTCACAAAGGGTCAATGACTTGTCCAGGATCACCTAGCTGATGCGTTCTCAAGATGTAACACCCAGTTCTGAATCCAAACTGGCTGTCTGTTCTCCACCAAAAGGTCAGAGAGAGGGCAGAAACCATCGTGGGGGTCCTCCAGACTCACACTTAGCATTCACCTTGCATCTAGGATGCCAACTTGCTTCTTTTTTTTTTTTAATTGCCGTTTGGCTGGGTTGGGTTGGAACCCACCACCCTTGGTATACAGGGCTGGTGCCCTATTCACTGAGCCACAGGTGCCGTCCCCCTCCCCTTTTTTTTTTTGCAGTTTTTGGCCAGGACTGGGTTTGAACCCACCACCTCCAACATGTAGGGTCGGCGCCTTACTCCTTTGAGCCACAGGCGCTGCCCAAAGTAAATTATTTATTTATTTATTTACTGCAGTTTT
The DNA here is from genome assembly GCA_963573935.1 of Arctocebus calabarensis. Lineage (NCBI taxonomy): Eukaryota > Metazoa > Chordata > Mammalia > Primates > Lorisidae > Arctocebus > Arctocebus calabarensis. Next base: position 91,689 of record CAUYON010069478.1, on the reverse strand, counting down.
TGGCCAGGGCAGGGTTTGAACCCGCCACCTCCGGCATATGGGGCCAGCACCCAACCTGCTTCTTTACAGGGAGCAGTAGACCTGCCAGGCTGAGGCCTGAGGGAGCACATTCTCTCCCTGGGAGCACCTACACAGAAGCCAGATCATACTGAGAGGAAGTAGAGGAGTCCAGCTAGGAAAGAGGGCCATTGGTAAGTTGGGGGGGTGCTCTGCCCATCTGTATACTTAGAGCCAACTTGTCCCAGGAACCAGAGGAGCCTCAGGGCCTGGGTGGACACTGCCAACCAGGTCTCAAGACAGATCTGCTGGCTGACATCCCTGCAGAAAGCTACTCTTCTTGTGTGTGTGTGTGTAGACTTGGGTTTGATTTTCAGGCAGGGCCTGCTTGCCAGAGGACGGAACTGTCTCTTTAAAGTGACTCTGCATTTCTCTGCTTACATCCATTTTGAATTACTATCATAGTTTAAACTCAGAACAATTTGGTTTTTGTTTTTTCAGGGATTGAGGTTCTCCTGTCACCACCCCACCCTATCCTTATTGACTTTGCAGTACCTTCACCTCAAAGAATAGATACACAGATATATTCCAATTCATCGATTACAGCTGCTTCATTTCTGTTTTCCAAGAAGGCTGCTAATTTTACTGGAACTTTTAGCTTTTTTCAAGAGTGTTTATAGCCTCACATTTCACCATAAAAGATTAAACAATACAGATATTTCTGCATTGCAGTCGCAGCCACCGCAGGGACAACAGCTGAATACAAACTGTTTTGAGCAGAAATGTCACATGGAAGGAAGGTGATGACCAGCAGCAAATCAAGGCAGTCAGGGATACCTGGCAGATTGTCGTGCTCAGTCTTCCCTACCTTACAGGATGCAGTGCTAGGAGCAACGTGGGGAGGTTCTATAGAGGCCCCTGCCCCCCAAACGGTGGTGTTGCCCACAGAGTGCCTGCTTATGGTTGGGAGCCATGACTACAGTTGAGCAGGCCCAGGAGGGGCTTTTCCTATCCACCTCTCAAGTTTATAGTTGAAAACATAAGTCAGAAAAATGGAAATGAATTGAAGAGAACACAATTTTTTGGCATTTGCATTTGAAATCTGAAGGGAAGATATTCTTTAACATCAGTCTAAGTACAGAAAGGGAGTAAGTGACCATATCCTAAATATTTTTCTTCTTCCTTCAAATCAGTGCTGGGGTTGAGAGGAATCTACTTAACATGTTATCTCTCTCTCATCTCACAGGCAATGAGTGTTACCATGCCACTGGAGTCAGGAATGTGAAGACTATGAGGAGGGACAAGTTCCACCTTGGGACAAAGAAATGCAGTGAAGCAAACATTTTCTGAATTATCTCTGGGAGCCAGGTATAATATAGCTTGAAAAGCTAAAACATGCATAAAAATTAGGCCCTAATCTCAAAAAACATAAGAGCCTGATAGCTGGAGTAAGGTAAGAATATGAAGTGGATACCTGTAATCCCAGTACTTTGGGAGGCCAAGGCAGGAGGATCACTTAGAGCAGCCTGGGGAATAGAGTGAGACTCCATCTCTATGATAAATTGGTCGTGCATGGTCAGGTGCACATGTAATCTTCTATCCAGGAGGCAGAACAGAAGGATCGCTTGGGCCCAGGAGTTGAAGCTGTAGTGAGCTCTGGTCATACCCACTGCACTCCAGACTGGGTGACAGAGTAAGACCCTGTTGCTGGTGTAGGCTCAGGAAATGCTTAGGAAGACAAAAGCATGCCCTAGGGTGAGGGACCAAAATACCCCTAAATTTGTTTTCAAATTATTCTTGTGGCCATGTACGGGATAGATTGGAAGACCTGGGAGGAAGTCCCAAAAGGCTGGGCAGGATGTGGTAAAAGGACTTCAGGAAGAAATACAGGATCTCTGAGGCAGCTGGTGCTGAGGAAGGACCAATAGGGCTTTCAGGGGGTTGGGTACAATGGGGAAATTAGGGAGAACTGAGGGCCAGAAGAGGGGAAAGAGCTTTCAGGTTTGTATTTTCAGCTGAGTCACTGCCAAAGGGCACTGATAATCAGAGGACGAACCCTCGGGGAACCTGATAGGAAAGGACTACTTGGTTTTCCACCACCTCAGGTATATACTCTGGTTAGACAAATTAGTACATGGACTTGTTCCCAGTACAACCGTATACTTAGCTCCCCCATTAGGGCTTCACAGCTCATCAAAGAGCCTTAAAAATGTGCTAACAGCCCTTAATGAGGTCTGAAGCCTTCAATTAAATTCAACTCTTGTGAAAATGGAAACACGGACAATGGTGCCAATTCTGTAGCAATCTGCAGGTCAGGGATCAAGGAGCAGTTGGGGCTGAGCCTTCTGCCTTTCTGAGGAGTCTGCCACTCAGGGGTGTGGCAGAGCGTGGGGTGTAAAGGAGTGGCACACCATGGCCGGAATTCTGCACTCGCCTCCAGTCAGGATGGCTTTCTTGAGAAGTGTTAGGGCCCCCTCCACTGAGAAACTCCCATAATCCCCTATCAGTCCACCCTTCCCTAGACCAGAATTGGGGGTAGAAAAGGGGAAGGCTTGACTTCAGTGTGAGGACACATGGGCCCCTTGTTCCCCAGGAAGTCTGGCAGGCTGAGCTTTGGTGTCAGGGCAGGGTGCCAGGTAGGGAGAACCCTCAGGCCTCAGGCTCTTCCTGCCTGGGGTGTGGGAGTACAGCCAGGAGCTGGCCAGTTCTTCAGGGCTCATTCCTGGGGCTGAGGACAGAGTGCAGGGGGGTGGCAGTGAAGACAAAGTAAAAACAGGGAGCTGTCTTCACCCCCAGTCCTATAAAGGGATGAAGCAGCAAAGAAAAACAGCCTTTCTGTCTGGGCCAATAGTCCTTATGTCCTGGTTCCAGGCCTATCCCTCCCCCGGTGGCTCCAGCAGGGGGCACTGCTGCCCTTCTGAGGCCAAGAGCGCCCCCCGCCTCCCACCAACTCCCCTCAACGTAGGCCCAGCTGGGTCACACTCATGCCCCCCCAAATCAGGCTGCTAGCCCTCTACCCTCTCCAGGGCATGAAACTGTAACTAGAGGACACAGGGAGCCATGCAGGACAAAAAAAAAAAAAAAAAAGGTTTAATTACAGAGCCTCCGAAGGCACCTGGTTTCTGTCAAATATAAAAAAAGGCAATAAAATGGCAACTGTACAAGGTGCATGATGGGTAGAAACTGGGCAGGCAGAGCTGGGAAGGGGACATGGAGAGAATGGGTGATGAGGCACATGGGGAGAAAGGAGGGAGGGGAAATATCAGATCAGACCATAAAACGGTCAGTCCTGACCCTGGCTATCCCTGGTACAGGCAGACAGACACACACACATACTCTCTGAGCCCAAGAACCTCTTGATGCCCCGTTCAAGCAGGGATCAGAGCCAAAGGTGGAGAAACTCGAGCAGATGCAGACAGTGTGCCCCCTTGACTCTGACCCTCAAGCCCACAATGTTCCCACTGTCCATCCACAGAAGCTCCCTCCACAGGGCCTGGACATCCAGGCCCAGGACAGGCCGTGAGAAAGAAGAGAAAAACCTCCAGACCACCCCTGCCATGCCCAGCAGAAGGAAGGGGGGAGAAGGCAAGCAGGCAGTGCAGTCCTTTTGTCTGTCCATGGTCACACAATTGCCCGAAACAGGAAGGAGAAGACAGCTCCCAGTGCCAGGCCCAGACACAGAAAGAAGGCCATGATGGCTCCCGCTGTCTCTGCCTCAGCTGGCTTCACTTTCCTAAAGGAAGAAGGGGAGAGCTAACTTAGGATGGCCCCTGCTCCAGCCCAGAGCATCTAGCGTGGAAGGAGCAGCAAGGGAGGGAGACTTGCCTGATCACCTGCTGACCAACCCATCTTACCAACATATCTCAAGCTGGCTTTTCTCTCTTAGCAGAGCATGTACTGGGGGCTATCTTCCACCTCCCGAGAGCCCCCCACCACATCTCCACCTAAGTAACTTGGGCACTCCCCCCCAGCTACCTACCACTACCTGCAGCCTAGATGGCCCTCCCCAGGCATCTCTCGTCTCAGCTCTAGGATCAGGGACTTTCCTTTCACCATTCTCCTACTGAGTCCTCCATGGTGGCTCTAAACCCTGCCCAATGCCACCAAATTTCCAACCTAGCCCTACTCACTTGGGTCCAAAGCACATGCAGAGACTGGCGAGGTAACCGTTGGAGAAGGCAAAGGCAGCCATGAAGATGATGAACCAGGCGTCATGCTCAAAGACCACAGCCAGATGCTGGCGGGGCTGGACGTTGCACAGCATCAGCAGGGGCACGAACACCAGCCGGGCCAGCACCAGACCTGGCAACCAGCGGCTGTCCTTTCCAGGCTGTGGATATCAGGCAGTGTCTTAGCCCTAGCTGGTCTAAGCCCCAGGGCACACACAGCCAGGCCCTACAGGACCTGAAAGAAAGCTCAGAGCCTGGTTACCCTTAGAGGAGTACTAACTGAGTGTGGGGGATGGCACAGTGAAGCCTTCTGGAATGCTGGTAATATTCTGCACAATTGACCTTGGGTATGTGTGCGAATATACATACATATATATTTATACACGTAAGACGTACACTTAACTATATATAAATTATGTTTCAATTTGGAAAAAATGGTTCCCTTACCAGCCTACTTTCTTGGATTCCCCATTTCTGGGTCTTAGACTGGACTCTTCCCTCCCCCAGGCCTGGCAACCTCTTTCTCCACTTACCCACATGACTATAGCTGTGAGGCTCCGGCCCAGCCAGTCAAAGATATTGAAAGTCAAGAAACAGGACACAGGAATGAAGTAGGCTCCTGGAAGAGGAGGAGATTAGGGGATGGTTATCAAGCCCCGAGCGACAGATATAGCAACCCTGACCCTCACTGGGCCTCCCCAACAGTAAAATGGAGAAGATGCTTCTAAGCCCAGAGAAGGGCAAATGGACCCAGGAAAGTCTGGCTGGAAAGAAGGTAACCCAGGCTCCCTCTCAACCCCATTCCCAGCCCAGCTCAAGATCCTATCTGTCTCCATCATAGGATCCCATGGCATCCTCACCCCAGCCGCTGGTGCCCGCGATGCTGGACTTGACATCAACGGTCACAGCGGGAAACATCCCAATGGTGATAGTGAAGATGAAGCAAACAGAAAAGGCCAGGACTGAGATCTGGAGAGAAGGGGAAGGGGATTCACCCAGGTTCCTGTGTCTTCAGGTCAGAAAGGGAGGATATAAGTAGCAGGCAAGAGGGAGCAAAAGCACAGAAAGAGTGAGGGGTAGCGGGTAGGACACCCCGCCTGCATACGTTTTTGAGGATGGCTCGGATAGGGTGGCTTTTGTTGGTGGGCTCAGAGTTGGAGGCTGAGACTCTGGACTCTTCTTTGCCTGCTCTTGGCTCCTCTCCTGGGGATGAGGGGAGACAGTTGTGGAAGGATCTTTAAGTTGTGTGGGAAGGGCAAAAGGAGATGACACAAACATTCCCCAAAAGGGCTAGGGCTGGCACCCCTCCTTTGCCAGTCCATAGCCACACCTTAACTCAGCCCAGACCTCCCCTCCAGGTCCTCACCGCTAGAGATGTGGGGCCTAACCTCTCTCCCATGAGTCTCAGGTCATGTTACTTCCTCCCAAAGAGTCTGAAATTGCTTCCCACTGCCTCAATCCAAATGCCTCAAGTATGCAAGGTCATCCAGGATCTCTCCCCCCATTTTACCTTTCCCAGCACATATTTCCTGTTGTCCCCCTCAGCCCTCCCCTTGGTCCTCCTGTCCTCTGGCTCAGGGCTGCCAACTAACACAGTATACTCGTTCTTGTCCTCTTCGCTCATGCTGTCCCCCACCCCAGCTTCCTCAGTCTCTTCAGACCTTGGGTAATGAGGTCCAACTTCATCTCCCGCTCCCCAGGCCCTTCGAGCTTGAGCTGCTGGTAGTAGTGGTAGAATTCCTATCAAGAAAGGGAAACAAAACAAAAAAAAAAACAAAAAGAAAAAGGGAAACAGAGGAGGTGAATTCAGAGGCAGAATCTCCAGAATTCCTATCTCCCTCAGGTTTTGGCTTCCAAACACCCTCGGTCTGGAACCCCAGACTTACAGGGCCCCAACCCCCAGCTCCCTCCATTTGCTCACCAGGCGGGGAAGGCCCAGGTAACAGATGATGGTCAAAATGATAACGACACAGGCTGTGATAAAGTAGCCGAAGGCACTTTCTGATAGTTCCGAGCCACCTGTGGTGGTGTCAGTGATCAGAGACAGGCCCCGTCCCCTCCCCTGCCACCACAGCATACCAGGCAGGTGGACAGCAGGACTTACTGGCAATGGCGCAGATCATAGCCACCGAGGAGAACAGGCCTGCTAGGCCTTGGCCACTCATGATGGGGGCTGTGTAGCTAGCGGGCAGAAGGCCAGCCAGACCGAATAAGCTGCCCTGCAGGATGGCACCAAATGCTGACGGAACAGAATGGGCATCATTGAGCACAGGAGAGATTTCAGGGAGCTGGGGCTGGCAGTCAGGGGACCCTGTAACTGCTGCATAACTGCTCAGTAACTCACTTTACTCCCAGTGAGTCTAGATGCTGACCTCCCCTTCTTTCTGCCACCCCTCAACCCCCCAACTCAGGCCTGCTCAGGCTTCTGAATCCCAAATACCCCCCACAGTATCCAGCTGGGGGACCCTCCCTGGCTGATCATAAGTCTAAAAAAAGGGCAGAGGTATGTGGGAGGTTTCAGCCCACAGGCCTCCTTCCAGCTTACAGTTAATGAGCATGATCTTGATCATGGTGATGACAAAGAAGGGCAGAGCATCCAGATGCACCTTCACCAGGATGGCAGTAATCAGGAACACCAGCAGGATGGCCACCAGGCTGCCCAGGATCCTTATAGACTGGGGGATCCTGCCGGGAAAGGCCAAGGGGTGGCAGAGAGGAGTGGGCAAGCTGGGGCCCAGCCTAGAGGTGCAGAGGACAGTGAGGGTCCAGCTGGGTGGGTGTGGATGCTTACCTCTGATGCAGGAAGGAGTTGAGACAGGTGAAGAGCAGCAGGGGCAGCATGGCACATAAGGTCATGACATTGTTAAAGATGGCACTGAGAGAGTTCCGCGCTGGCAAGTGTGCTGCAGGGGCAGCTGAGGCCTGGATATCCTTGCTCAATCTGGCAGTGACCAAGGACATATTCTCGGACGTGTCCAGGCGATCTGTGAAATACTGTGGGGGTTGCAGAGAGGAGAGTTGAAATCTATCCTCCTGTGCCCAAGGTACAGACCCAGGCCCTGCATGCCCAGTGAACATGCCCCCTGAAGCCCTTTCCCTCCAGCCTCACCTGAGTGGCCGTCATGAAAAAATTCCAGGGGAGTAGTGTCCCCAGACCCAGCATGAAGAAGATAAGCCAGACAGCTTTGTATCTGGGAGAGGAAAGAGGCCAACTTACCCACCGCCCTACCCTCTTCCCAGATCAACCCTGGGGAAGCTCTTCCCTCCCTCCCTGCCCATCAGTTTCTCTGGCTGTCCCAGGGCATAGGGCATCTGTGGTTGTGTCCATGTGCCTGTGTCCTCTTAGGGGAGGGTGTTGAGGGTGGTGGTGGGGCTGTCCCAAGATAGGAAAAAGGGCATGCAGACCACAGAAGGGTCAGCTGGAATTCAGGGCGGAAAACCATGGTCACAGAATGGCATAGCTAAAAGGACCCTGGTTCCCAGCCCTGAAAGGCCCAAGGGATCCCACAGGCTGGGAGCCAGTGTGACCCACACATCCGGAGATGGCTTGGAAATCCTGCTAAAGGGCTGGGGATGGGTGGGTAAGTGAAAAAGCAGACATCAAGTTACTTCCACCCCCACTAGGCAATCTGGAAGTGATTATGCAGTGTGGGCTGGGATTGTGTGGTTCCCTGAACAAAATTCTGAGGTCAAGCAGCTTTCAGGCCATTCTAAACCTAGAGAAGCAGGTGGGTGGAGTACCTCAGGGCTGCTGGGAAGTGAGGGAGCTATTGCTGTTTTCTCCAGGCCCAGACAGAACTGGCTTTGTAGAACATACCACCTAGGGCAGGCAGGAAGTATGGGGACATCATCTGGGCCTCAGAGAGTAAACAAGAGCCACCCAGCTTTGGCCAGAGCAATGCCCCAATACTTACACCTCAAGGTCTGTCCCAGACAGGCCAGCTTTCACCAGGTTGCCTTTGTCTGCAAGCTTAGCAACCCCATCCCCTCCCATCAAGCTCTCCAGGTGTGTCTGTCATACCCTCCTCATGACCAACACTGGCTTTCTTCAGAGATGTGAGGATAAAGCCCAAGGCAATAAGAAGACAGGTCTGGCCAAAGTGCAGGGGCCCGGATCACTAGCAGGCCTCTGCAGGGAAGACTGGTGAGCGCCCCAAGTGGGCAGGTCTGAGCTACTACACTTGCAGCCCTTAAGTTCCTCACATACATGCTTCCCTTGAAGTAGAAAACCTAAAAGCTGTGTTCAGAGGCCCTGAACAGAGGGAAAAACTCCCAGCCAATGGCACACAGGAGAGAGGGTTCAGAGATAGGGCTGAGAAATGAGCAGGCAGTGCAATGCGGTGCATGGAGATGGGAGAGAGCTTTAGGGAACTGTCACAGGAGAGGCAAGGCTGGGATGAGGCAGCCTGGGATCAGAGGAGGAGAGACAGAACCATCCTGGGCCTGCACTTACTATGCCTCCTTAAATTCTCTCCCCTCTAAATAGCTCCTGAATGGACCCTCTCTTCTCTATTTTATAGGTAGGGAAGTGGTCCCAGAAAGATACAGCAAAGTGCTCAAGGCGTTATGGGCAGAAGTGGTCTAGTCTCACAGTCTTTGGCACAGGAGGAAGGTGGGGTGGACAGGGGAGATAGGAGGAGTTTGGGGCTAAGTAGGAGGGAAGGACAGAGTCGGAGACCTGGAAGGCATTTTGGACCTCAGGCCTCACTTCTTCTTTTTTTTGAGACAGAGCCTCAAGCTGTCACCCTGGATAGAGTGCTGTGACATCACAGCTCACAGCAACCTCCAATTCCTGGGCTCAAGTGAGTCGCCTGCCTCTGCCTCCCAAGTAGCTGGGACTACAGGTGCCCGCCACAACGCCCGGCCATTTTTTGATTGCAGCCGTCATTGTTGTTTGGCGGGCCCAGGCTGCATCGAACCCGCCAGCTCAGATGTACGTGGCTGGCGCCTTAGCCCGCTGAGCCACAGGCGCTGAGACAGGTATCATCACTTCTTTAACTTTCTCAAGTCCCAGCCTCTGGAGAAGTTGACTCATGCTACAACCTCTTCTTCTAAGACACATATTCACAGTCATAGGTGCTAGTCTAATTTGAGGGTGTCCAACCTCCAGAGGTGGAGTGAAAGGAGGGTCAGACTAAGAACTAGGGTGGACCAAGGTCATCTAAGACAGAGTCCTCAGGGGAATTCTGCCAGATGTGCTCTGGAATGAGGGGTGCTGTCAAGTGTCTCCTCATACTTGTGGCAGGGAGGAGCCAGAAGCTGCTGACTGGCTGGACAGCAACAGTGGAAACACTGACAGGCCAGGGAGGGACTGCTGCCCACCCACCCTGGCCTCCACACAAACACCCCAGCCAGGACGCAGCCAAGACATGCACGGTCCCACCCCTGATGCAGATCTGACTCATAGCAAATCCAGATTCCAAAGGACACCACACCCAGTCCCTGGAAACCCATTCCCTGGATCCACAGTCCAGGCCCCCTGCCTTACCTGTCCTGAGGCTGGTGATTGGTTGTCATGGTGATGGTGTTCTTGGTTTTGCCTGGCTGATCGATTTCTCCCTCTGGCACCTGCTGGGGGCAGAAGCAATGTGAGGCTGTGTCTTAGCCCTGCTTCTCCACAGGCCTCCTGGGGGGAGGGAAGGGGACAGGGCAGGCGAGCTGAAGGGTCTGGCAGGACCCCCTGTGGGTCTTACCCCTTAGGTCCCCTCACCTTGATCCCCAAGCCCACTGACTGACCCGGCAGGCCAGTCAAGTGGGGCCGCCTTGCCTGCTCGGGCTCTACCTGGCTGCCAGCCTGGCCGCTGCCACCGCTATTTTTATCCAGCAGATGAAGCAGTTTATAAGCTGGGAAAACAGGCAGCGGGTGGAGAACCGGAGAGGAGGAGGAAGTTCAATTGAGAGGGAGGGAAAGACAGTCAAAGGCAGGGAAGAGGATGAGAGGGGTCAGGGACAGTGATGACAATGAAAGGAAGGAAACAAAGTGGAGGAGACAGCAGAAGGTAGGAGGGAGAAGGGCAGCAAGCAAACATCTGCAGCAGTAGTTGACAAGGATGATGCCTGAGGCTAAGCTTGAGAGGCCTCTCCCTGCTCCCTGGGGAGCCCCTAGATTCATGGCTTAGGTGGGCTTGGGGAGAGCCTCTCCTTTCCTAGGGGCACCCAAATCTAGCCCCTCTGCTGGTGGCACCGCAACCTTTCTTCCAGCCACTGCCCAGGGCTTCCTATTTGCTAGCCAAGGTTTCCAGGAAAATATTTCATCATGGGAGTAGGGAAATAACCCCTCCAACAGCCTAGCATGGTCCCTCCCCCAATTCCTGGCCCCAGGGTCACCCAGTCCCCTTAGTTCCTCTCTGTCTCAATCTCTGGGGCTTGTTCTCTTCCCCTTTCTAAGAGTGACCTTGAAAGGAAAATTGGACGAGTGGGGGGGAGGGGTCACAAGCTCTAACTAGCTGCATGGTCCCAAAATGCCTAGCCTCCACCCTCAGCATTCCTCTGTGCTCCCCGTTTGTGTAGGGGGAGTCCCCTGGCACCAGCAGATGAAACAGCTTTCCTGACGGATGGCATAAGAAGCTAGGCAGACATGCACTGGCACATCCCCCACACAAGAGCCTAGTTCAGGGACCAGGTCTTGCTGTTTGGGGTGTGAGAACAGGCTTCCCTGCCCTCCCTGTGTAGGGACTCACCGGTTGCCCAGACTCGCCCACAGAAGGGTTAGAGCGGAGGGGGCCTGGGAAGTCTCCAAGAGGTGGTCCTAGTCCAGGCTCAGGCAATGGGACTTGTCTGCAGGGTCCTGGGTGAGGGTCCATAATGAAAATGGTGATAGAAGGCATATAAGGAGAGTCCCTCAAGAGTCATGGGGCCTCATTCTAAGAACCTCACAAATGAAGCAGCAACAGCACAGCCAAGAGATAAGAGAACAAGGAGGCTCAGCAGGGGGCTGAGGCGCCCAGCCTCACAGGTGCAGCCAAGGCCCCCCTGTATTGAGACAAACAGATGCAGCTGGGCACCCTGACAACCTCGATAGGCTTTTCCACCCGTCCCTGGGTAAATCCCAGGCTGTCTGAAGGTCTTCCTCAGACCCCCAGCCCACACCTGGGTTCTAGGGCAGGGAGGGGAGGAGCAGACACACACCCTTCCAGATGGAGGCACAGCATTCTTCCAATCATCCTCTCAATAAATATTTACTGAGAACCTCTCCAAGATAGCTAGGCACTGTTCTAGGCAACAGGAAGGAGTGATTGAACAATAGTATTTACATTTTCTAGAGGGATGGAGGCAAGAAGGTCCCATGGGATGGGGGGGGGGGGGAGGCCCAGGACGTAGTTTTTCTATTAAGGTGGGAGGGAGGGTGCCCCCCAGCTTCTCACCTCAGCACACCCTGTGCACGCCCCCAGGCAAGGTTCCTGGCAGTTAAGAGCAGGTGCAGCTTCAAGCCAGATGGTAGACTGGGGTAGGGGCATAGCTCCCCTTCCCCTTGGTAAGACTGCCTTAGGTTAGCCTTAGAGAAGAATTTATTTTTTCGCTCCTCCCAGGTACACCGGTTCTGTTCTCAGAAGTTACTATCCCAGTCCTGGGCACAATTCAACTCTATAGACAGCTCTTTCCTCCTGCCTGCATCCTAACAGTCAGTTGGACAGCCTAGATGTTTTGTTCTCATCTGCCTTTGCCCAGCAGCAACATGGGATCTGCTACCAGCTCAGAGCATCTAGTATCCCTCCAGACATGCCTTGGTTTGCTAAGATGCAACCCTGAAAGCAGCCACCAAATCGAGTACCACCCTATATTGTAAAGCTCCCAACACTGCTTATGGTGCACCCCAAACTCTAGACATCGATGTAGTAAGCATCGAATTCTTCACTCTCCAGCATTTGATGTAAGAGTGGTCAGTATCTAGAGATCCCCCTCTTTTCCTCACAACCACCCATAACTAGTACAGGATTGTTTTCACATCGTCGGGTGCAGTGGCCATGGCATTCTACTGGGGGCAACAAAGTGAGACTCTGTCTCAAAAGAAATCGTAAGGGCCAGGCGCAGTGGCTCACTCTTGTAATCTAAGCACTCTGTGAGGCCGAGGCGGGTGGGTTGCCTGAGCCTATGAGTTCAAGACCAGACTGATCCAGAGTGCAACCTTATCTCTAAAAATAGCTGGGCGTTGTGGCCAGTGCCTGAAGTCCCAGCTACTTGGGGGGGTGAGGCAAGAGAATTGCTTGAGCCCAAGAGTTTGAGGTTGGTGTGAGCTGTGATGCCACAGCACTCTACCAAGGGTGATAAAGTGAGACTCAAAAAAGAAAAAAGATTGTTTTTGCTGGACAGCCTTAGCTGAGGTTCAAAGAGGTTAAGTCACTTGCCTAAGGTCACAAAGGCTGGTGAGTGGAGAGCCAGGATTCAAATTCAATGTACAGCTTATTCTAGGCTCCTTCTGTGTTGGGGAGGGAGGAATAGACTGCTTCCAGGGCAGTGCCTGTGGCTCAGTCAGTAAGGCACCGGCCCCATATACCAAGGGTGGTGGGTTCAAACCCGGCCCTGGCCGAACTGCAACAAAAAAATAGCCAGACGTTGTGGCGGGCGGCTGTGGTCCCAGCTCCTCCGGAGGCTGAGGCAGGAGAATCGCCTAAGCCCAAGAGTTGGAGGTGGCTGTGAGCTGTGATGCGACAGCACTCTACCAAGGGCGGTAAGGTGAGACTCTGTCTCTACTAACAAGGCTGCTTCCAGCTAGCTCTAGATACTAGAAGATGGAGGAAAGGAGGCTCTCCTCCAACTAAAAGTAAAAAATGAAGTGGGGGCCAAGATCATTTCTAGTCTGTGTTCGCTGTAAGATAAACCTGTAATTCATTATTAGTGTGGAATTTAGTTTCAGGTGCCAGACATAGGTACAATTTACATGTCCTTGCTTATGGGAGGTTAGCAAGGAATTTCCTTAATGGATGTTCTGTAGGACCAGTTCTTCACACGTGTCTGAGGTTTTTACCCTCTCTTCTGCAGTGAAAAGAGACTTTGATTTTCTTTTTATACCTGGCGTGAGTGTCATGTGTAAGGCACCTTTACCCTCTCCCCATCACACACACACACACACGAAGGCGCGTGCTAGCACGAAGCGCTTACACAGGCAGAATTGACAAGCTAGAGGGTCTGGAGGTTAGTGAGAGAAGTAGGTAAAGGCCACGGGGTTGGAGAGCGAGCCCGGAGAAGAATAAGAGACAGGGGTGCAACCAGCCTTCACCCGCTACTGCTCTCTCCTGGTAAGAAAACCTGGGTATATGAGTCTTTGTCTTTCACTCATTTACTCTCATAGTAAATGAGTAAATTAGGACGCGCCCAGGCACACAAGTCGGACCAGTAAAAGCCGGGGGTTAAAGGGACAGCTCCTCTATCTCCATTCGCGTCCCTCCATCCCCATACCCCTCACCCAGAGCAGTGAGCGGCGCGGCCCCTCCCCGATAGCAACAACAAGAAGGATCGGGATTAACTGTCCACTCGCCTGCCCCCTGCACAGGTCAGCTTGACAACAGCCAGCCTTAAGCTCAGGAGACAGGTTGCTCACGCTGCGCTCCGGTGGTAGTCCCTGCAGGGTCCCCAAAAGCGCAGGCCGATGCGCACCACGTGCTGTGCGGCTCCGCACGTTCAGCGCGCGGGAAGCTAGGGCCCCACCCGGCGTCCCCTCTCAGAACCGCAAAGCTGTCAGGCCCGGCCTCTCTGCCGTAGTGACAGGCAGGAAGTGGCTCTTTCTGCCCCGGCGAGCCCCAGCCCCCCAATCCGGGTCACCTGCTGGAGAAGAACTCCTTCCGCGCTGAGATCTGCGAGCTCTGCTGGCAGCTTCCCGCGCCCTTCTGAGCACTTTCAAACCCGCCCCCGGCTGGACCCGCCCAGGCCCAGCGCCCGCGACCATTTCCCCCAACGCCGGCCCGCCCCCAACCCCGCCCCCCGGCCCGCCCCTGCCACCCCCACAGCGGCTACACAAGCTCTGGGGCTCCCATTCCGAGCCCCTGTGCTCCCAGGGCCGCCAAGTTGCGTTACTATGTATGTAGGTAGAACCTCTTTGGGCCCTGCCACACTAGAGCCGGCCCATCATGTGGGGCACATGGGACTAAAGGGAACAGCTGCACACTGGGTATCCCTAGTTTCCAACGCACCAGGCTACGCATATTCCTACGGAATCTATCTCGGGACTCTCCCATCTACAAATCCTTTGCTTACACAGGCCCGGACTCCCCAGTTCCACGCTCCATCTCAGATGTTCTGTTATCCCTCCCCAAACCCTGCCCACTCCACTTTTCCATTACACTGTACTTTTATTTCCAACCCCCCCCATGCCATCTTCTTTCTTTCAGACCCCTCCTTTTCTACTTCAAAACTGCCTTTGTCCCCGTCCTCCCATCTCCTGTTGGGATCCTCTGACTTAACTGTACTGTGTCCTGCCTAGTGGGTTCTCCCACCTCTGACCCGTACAGATCTGGCCACAGACACACAAACACAACACTACCCACAAATCTGACTTGGAGGGGGCGTGTGGCTCTGTGTGTGTGTGTGTGTGTGTGTGTGTGTGTGTGTAGCCTTCTAATGAGTCTCCCTTTATGTATATATGCATATATATACACATATATATACATATATATATTTTTGTAGAGACAGAGTCTCACTTAATCGCCCTCGGTAGAGTGCCGTGGCGTCACACAGCTCACAGCAACCTCCAACTACTGGGCTTAGGCGAGTCTCTTGCCTCAGCTTCCCGAGTAGCTGGGACTACAGGCGCCCACCACAACGCCCGGCTATTTTTTTGTTGCAGTTTGCCCAGGGCTGGGCTTGAATCCGCCACTTTCAGTATATGGGGCCAGCGCCTTACCCACTGAGCCACAGGCACCGTCCAAGTCACCCTTTCTAAATCCAGCACCTTGGGAAACTGAGGCACAGTTAGTAATAGGCAGAGCAACAATTAGAAACAGCCTTACATCCTGAGTGACTCCTATTGTCCCAGCCAGGAGATATTCCTCAGAGGCGGAAGACTTGCTGAGCTCTACACCCTCCTAGCTGGGGAGGAAGGGAGTAGGCATCCTGAGGAGGTGGTCTATCATGTTCCTCAAAGGGAGGTGGAAAGACTGTCATTTTTGTTGGGCAGTAAATGGGGTGGAGTAGGGCCACTGCTCCTACAGCAGCACCCAGTGTTGAAGGATGACCCCAAAGCTGGAGAGGTCCTGAGGAGAGAAAAATCAATTCAGGCTGCCCACCTAACCTCCAACTACCCAGAGACCCATCCCCTTGAGAAGTTACAGACACAGATTAACAATTAGTAGGACTAACACCATATGGTTAAGTAGAATCACACCCTCTCCCCAGAGAAACAGACTAGGTTCTAAGGAGAGTTGTAGCTTTCTGCTTAGGGCAGGTGGGGTCTCCCCAAGCTACTTCAGAGAGGCAGAGAAAGTGTCCCCAGCCTTCTGACTCCACACTCCACAGAGATGACACACATCTTCCAACCCTAACCAAATAGAGGGCAGGAAGACAATATTTTTCTAGGCGCTGCACCATGGTTTGAGAGTGGTTTCATGTCTGTCTACAACCCCCTGATTCTTGCCCTCAGTGTTTATCCAGTCTCTCTCTCTTCCTCTCCTAGCCCTCTTCCTTGGCCCCTGGTTCTCTTCCCACCTTCCTTTCCCCCTCTCTGAGCCTGTGAGCGTGGCAGGCCTAGTGGTCAGACAGATCTGCCAAGCATGGCCAGGCTGGTCATCTGTGGCTACAGTTTTGTACAGAGGGTGCTGGAAGTGGAAGGAAACTGGAGGAAAGTGGTGGAGGGTCCCAGGCCAGAATGGAAAAGGATGGTTCTCCCCACCCCCGCTGGGATCTGGCAGGCTCCTCTGTTGGTGAAAGCCAGGGCTGTTATTGTTGGAGAGAAGCCCATCTGGCGTGCACCCTGCCTGGGCCCCCAGCCAACACCCACACCCCTCCAGAGCCACCTCCCCAGGCAGAGGAGGTTGCTGGGTGCCAGAGCCCTCTGCTGGATAACCTCCGGAGCTCCAACTCAGGCGCTGCGCAGAATTTTTCTAGCCAGGCCCTGTCTGTCTTCTTCATCCTCTGCCCAGTCTTACTCCTCTGCTCACTCCCTTTCTGGGATCCCTCAGGTCCGAGTCACAGGGATGGGGGAGGAAAGGCTGGTCCAGCTGCACCTCCACTCCCCACCCTATCCCTCACCCTGTATGGTTCTGTGGCTTGTTTTGACTCCCTTCTCTTCTTTGCAGGCCCCAAGCACGCCTCATAACCTCACCCAAAGTCCTATCCCTCCCCAGGCCTGTGCCCTCTCGCTGTCACCAACAACATATGTGTTTGCTGAAGTGTTTGCTTGGCATGAGAGTTTGTCACCAGCACTGGTCCCATGACTGTCTATGTTCTCAGTTGTTGTGTTTGTGTCTATTTCGCCATGGCCCCAGGGCAGGGCTAGGACTAGGGAAGAGGAAAGACAGTGCCTGAGTGAAGCAAAAAATTTAACGGGGCACCAAAAAAGCAGTAATCAAGTATATTTTAATGTAACCAAGATAAATTTTAATACAAGGTCTAAAAATCAAAGTTAATGCAAAGAATCCATGATGAATAAAACATCAAAATTTTAAATATAGAGGTGTATACACAGGATGGGTTCAAGAAGACTTAAGTCTTTGTTCACTAGGTCTGAGCTTGGTCTTCTAGCCTAATTTCCCAGACCTCTGCCCCCATCCCCTACCCTCTGCTCTGGGCAGGTCTCTGATTTTGGAGGTATCCGTATAGTGGTGGTGCTGGAGTGGGAAGAAAGTTACTTAACTGAGGCATTCAAAGTCCCTGAAAACTATCCCCTCCTCCAGAACCCGCAGATTCCGGCTCCACTGATGTAAACTCTACTCCAGTAAATCCCCCTCGGCTGCCAGCCCGCCCCGATTGGTAGCGTGAGAAACGCGCAGACCCCGCCCCCACCCCGCCAGGCCCTCCGGCCGCCCCCCACCCGCGTCCAGCGCACCTGCTGAGACTTTGGAGGGGGCATCCGGACTGGGGGCGGGGTAACTGTGGGCCTGGCGGGACCTGGCCGCTCTCCCTCCTCACCACAGGGCCAGGGCCATAGCCATAGCCATGGCCGGAGAGCGCAGCCCGCGACGAGCCTGACCGGTCCCTGCCGCGGAGCGGGAGAATGGCTGCAACCGGCGATCAAGCGCCCGCCCCGAGCTCCGCAGCCGGCTCTGTTCCGCCATGCGCCGCTCGCAGCTCGGGGGCGGGGAGCGCTTCGGAGAGCTGGCGGGAATGGAGGCCAGAGTAGGCCCAGTGGGAGGGGCCCTTCAGGCCAGGCAAGGGCTGTCGTGGAGCGGGTGTTTTGGGGCAGTTCGGACCTCCTTCACTTCTCCCGTCCTCGGGTCCCCTTCCCGAGAGAGGTGAACACGTGTCCTGGCTTTGGAGGACTTCTTAAAGAAGCAGATGGGGGCTGCTGTCGGAAAGTCACGCAGGGCTGAGATGGAGGTGCAGAGCTCTGGTCTCACTTCTTAGCTGAGCTCTGCCTTCTGGCGGATATGGGGAGGACACAGAGGTCCCGAAAGGGCCCAGTATTCCTCACTATCTTCCCCTGGCCCTGAATAGAGACCAAGATTCATTAGGGAGGGAGGATTATTGCCTGGGAACAATAAGCAAATTATCCGGAGGCTAGTATGCAAATGTATCTAACATCTCTGATTTGACTCATGAGGTGCTTCCCACTGGGCAGGAGGAAACCATGCGGGGAATTCTTTTGGTCGCTTACCTACCCCAGACCTCTTCTACTGTGGAGTGTCCCTCAAGGGCACTGTCGCCCGGAGTGGCTGCCCCCTGAGTCCCTTAGCAAACAAATCTCCCTCTTCCCACCACCACTAGCTGAGAAGTCTCCAAACTCACTCAAGGGCATTATCCTTCTTTCTATCCAGCCTGCCTTCCTTGGAGACAGACTCAAGACCTTCCTGGGTCACAGTGTGGCATACAGACTGAACCCAGACCGACGACAAAGGAATTGAGAGCAAAACAAAGCCTTGCACTTTTCCTCTCCTCCCAGCTTGCCCCCCACCGGCTGTCTAGCCAGGTTAAACTGTCTTTCAAGGCTGGAGTCTGGGTGATTTGACTTTCAAAGGCATCCAAGAATTCAAGTCAACAATATTGATCACTTTCTGAGTGCAGGGCTTAGGGAACAGGTCTGCTTCCACAGAGAACCAAAATCTTATTTTAAGGTAGGTCCTGAGTCTGGAAGACAGTTTGGACTCTGGATTCAAATATCATCTCTCAGCTAAATTGTCCCAAATTGCTAGGTTAATAAGCATTATCCCTCACTGGACCTAGATGTCCCCATTTGCAGGGACTGGGTAGAGGTCAGCTCCTCTTCCCCCTAGAGGCCAGAGATGATTGGGAGAGGTCTTTGGAGAGAAGGAACAATGATCAATTTTCTGCTAGGTGTTTGGCATCCTTCCAGAAAGACATTTCTGCTGGGAGCAGGGAGGCATGTCTGGGTTAGAACCCTCTCATACACAGCCCAGCCCCCACTCTGTCTTCTGCCCACTGGGCAAGCTGAGGTCAGTGCTGGTGCCAAGACTGTCCTGCTCCAGAAGAAAGCATTTCGATGGAGAAAGCTGCTGCCAGGACTCATGGCCTCATTTTGGGGAGCCTAACCTCTCTTTCCTCTCCAAGCGGTCCACTCTGGAGACCTCCCCGGCGTCCGGCGGGTGTCGCTGGCTGAGAATGAACAGCAGACAGCCCAGCAAAGCCTCTCGCATGTCCTGGGAGTCCAGGCGATGGGCCAATCGGCGCAGCAGGGGCAGGAGGTACCGGCGGGCCAGGCGGGCAGCAGGCAGCAACAGACGGGACAGTAGCACTCGCAACAGCAGCGGGAGCAGTGGTACAGGCATGGCAGGGTCAGTGGGTCAGTGCCTGTGTAGGCAACCCAGGCTTTAGGCTTGCACTTCCTGCTAGTGCCTCACCTGGCAAAGACACAGGGTGGGCAGAAATTCCCCCTCCCATCAGTTCACAACTTCATATTTCCCACACCTCAATTTGTGAAGCCCTTTCTTCTGGCAAGGTAACTGGGGCAGGAGGTTCTCACCATGGCACAGATGGGGAGACCGAGCCACGGTAAGAGTAAAGCAGGTGATGAGACCACCTATGGCTTGCCATTCTTCATGCTCTTATCTTGCCCAGAACTTCTCATCCTCTAATCCCTTCTCATCCCCTTCTTCTTGCCTACTCTTCCTGTGTCCACCTAGGATTTCCTAACCCAGCAGTTCTCAACCTGTGGGTCACGACCCCTTTGTAACAATAAAAATACATAGGCATCAGGAAGGTTGAGAAGCACTGTTCCCTCAATCTGACAGTTCTCCCTCAGGCATTCGAATATTTTGGGGGGGGCTCTTGATCCTCCCTGACCTGATACTCCCTACCCTCCCAGGTCCCTCCCGCCACTCACCAGTGGCTGCTCTCACCAGTTAGAACCACTTCTCAGAATCAATCTCTGGGTGAATTTGCCTGCAGTGGAGATAGCCTCACTGGATACAACACAGGGTAACCCCACCCAACTCAGCCCTACCAATTATAGCTTGTCTGGGTGGGGGAACAATGAAGAGACAGCTGCATTCTGGCACCTGGTATATTGACGGGAGGGGCAGCTGGGCTCAGCCCCCTCTTCCAGTCTGGGAGTACAAGAAAGGATAAAATATATAGTTGCCCTTGGTGGGTACAGACCTCAGAGTTGGAATCCAGATTGCACTTTCTAATTAATTGTGTTACCTTAAGTATATTGCCTTTTCTGGGCCCCAGTCTCCTCTGTTAACTTAAAAACTGGGCACTCTGGGCTCAGCGCCTGTGGCTCAGCGGGCTAAGGCGCCAGCCACATACACCTGAGCTGGCGGGTTCAAATCTAGCCCGGGCCCACCAAACAACAATGAAGGCTGCCACCAAAAAATGGCCGGGCTTTGTGGTGGGCGCCTGTAGTCCCAGCTACTTGGGAGGCGGAGGCAGGAGACTGGCTTGAGCCCAGGAATTGGAGGTTGCTGTGAGCTGTGATGTTACAGCACTCTATCCAGGGTGACAGCTTGAGGCTCTGTCTCAAACAAAACAAAACAAAACAAAATGGGCACTCTGGGAGGCTGAGGCAGGTGGATTGATTGAGCTCAGGAGTTGGAGATCAGCCGGAGGAAGAGTGAGACTCCGTCTCTACTAAAAATCGAAAAGCTAGCTGAGCATGATGGCGGATGCCTGTAGTCCCAGCTACTCAGGAGGCTGAGGCAAGAGATCACTTGAGCCCAAGAGTTTGAGGTTGAGAGATGCTATGGCACTCTACCTAGGGTGAATGAGTGAGACTCTGTCTCAAAACAAACTAACAAAAACTTAAAAACTGGAGTAACTGGAAGGAGTTAATGGAATGGGATGACATGTGAGACCCACTTGCCCAAGCAGGCACACATTTGTGGCCCAGACACACGTCTGAACACCAGGCATGCTGAAAGTGACTGAAGTAGGGAGACCAGGGCTGGGCCCCCTGAGGGCACAAAAGTGGAGGCACAGTCCATCCTATAGCTGGGCACAGTTGGACACAGCTGGATAATATTCCCATTTCAACAGGAAGAGGGATGCACACTTCACGATCCTCTTCTCTACCTACCTCCCCCCAACCTAGATTACATGAAATACTATGAGGTAGCCAGGTTTATCTTGATGAGTTGCTAGCCTGGGTGGGGGTTTTTTGTTTGTTTTTTGTTGTTGTTGTTGTTCTTTTTAATACCTCATTCTCTTTCTTCCTAAAATGGGTATAAGTATTGCCTTGCTGGACTCAGATGAGAAAATGACCATGAAGAGTTTTGTAAACTTCAAAGCCTTGGGAACATGATCATTTATCACCATCCTCATCTCCAGTTGCCATTAACATTGTCGTCATCACTATCATCATCAAAGACCTCAAAAAGGCCTGGCATGGTGGCTCACACCACTAATGCTAGCACTCTGGGAGGCTGACGCAAGTGGATTGCCTGAGCTCAGGAGTTCAAGACCAGCCTGAGCAAGAACATGACCCTGTCTCTACTAAAAAACTAGAAAAAACTAGCCAGACCTGGTGGCATATGCTATTCATGTGGCTGTAGTCCCAGCTACTCATGGAGGCTGAAGATTGCTTGAGCCCAGGAATTTGAGGTTGCTGTAAGCTATGATGCCAGCTCACTCTACCTGTGGCAACAGAGTGAGATGTGAGACTCTGTCTGAGGGCCGGGGTGAGAGAGGGGAACCTTAGACAAAACTTACCTGATCAAGAAAGCTTATCCTGGCTCGGCGCCTATGGCTCAAGCGGCTAAGGCACCAGCCACATACACCTGAGCTGGTGGGTTAGAATCCAGACCGGGCCTGCCAAACAACAATGACGGTTGCAACCAAAAAATAGCCAGGCATTGTTGCGGGCGCCTGTAATCCCAGCTACTTGGGAGGCAGAGGCAGGAGAATCGCTGTAGCCCAGGAGTTGGAGGTTGCTGTGAGCTTTGATGCCACAGCACTCTACTCAGGACGACAGTTTGAGACTCTGTCTCAAAAAAAAAAAAAAAAAAAGAAAAGAAAAAAAGAAAGCCTATCCCACTTTACCAAAAGAAAACAGGGGAGAGAAGCTGGAGAGTATAGTCTTTAGTTGTTTCTTGAGAGGGCGTGATAGCTATGTGTTATCCCAAGGCTGTATATAAGGTATATATTGAATTCACACATATGCCATGCCTCTGAGTTCATGATCTCACTCAGTTTTCACCACCATCTTGCAGGGGACTATTGTGCAAATGGGGAAACTGAGGTTCAGGGTGGTTAAACAATCCACCTAAGTCACACACAGATAAATGGCCTGAACTTATCCCTGACTTGTTCCTTCCCTGGGCTTGCCCATCTCTGTAAATGGCAGTTGCATCTTTCTAGTTACTCTGGCCAAAGACTTGGAGGGTTTTTTTTGTTTGTTTGTTTGTTTTCTTTTCTTATAGAGACAAAATCTTGCTCTGTTTGGCCAGGCTGGAGTGCAGTGATATGATCACAACTCACTGCAACCTTAAACTCCTGGGCTCAACTGATCCTCCTCCTTCAGCCTCTCAAGATGCTGGGATGTTGCGAACTAGCGTGGTGAAGGGAAGTGAACCGGTGGACTTGGTGGAAACTGAGAAAAATACAGCATAAGAGAAGAGACAGAAACAAAGGCTGGGATCGGGAGGTCTGACTGAGCTGATGGATACAGCCAACACCAAAGCACAAGATCAGCTTTGTTTTATAGTATCTGTACAGGGTTGTCCAGGGGAGAAGTGGGATAGACACAATGGGGAAATAGCACAAACAAAATAAATAGTTTTGGCCTTACAGTACAATAAGAAAATGTAAATAACAAAGACAAACCATCTTGTTAATGATTTGTACTCAACTTCGTTAACACATGACAAGAAGCAAGAAGGGAAAGATCATGATGATCCCAGCATAGTTAACAAAACAACGGAAGAACTACGTGACTTACTGGTTACTACTTAACTTTGTTAGCATATGTCAAGGAGAAAGAAGGGAGAGATCTCAAGGATCTCTGTATAGTTAACTAGACAAAGAAAGGGCTACTTGACTTCTGGCAGAAGGAGCATGAAGAAAGGAATATGTCTGTTTTGGGAATGGAGGAAAAGCAGTTGGGGGTTCATTTTCTGAACGTTCCCCAGGCTGTGAGGGCTCTGCCAGTCTCACAGCCTGCTCTCCACACTGGGACTACAGGTGTAAGCCACCATGCCTGGCAGAAGTTATTCCTGACTGTTATCTTCCTATCGTGGATCGATACATACATTAGCAAATCCTGGTGACTCTACTCTTAAAATAGTCAGAATCTGGGGCGGCGCCTGTGGCTCATCAAGTAGGGCGCTGGCTCCATATACCAAAGGTGGCGGGTTCAAATCCATCCTCGGCCAAACTACAAAACAGAAAAATAGCCAGGCGTTGTTGTGGTGGGTGCCTGTAGTCCCAGCTACTCGGGAGGCTGAGGCAAGAGAATCGCCCTAAGCCCAGGAGTTGGAATTTGCTGTGAGCTGTGTAACGCCATGGCACTCTACCAAGGGCGATAAAGTGAGACTCTGTCTCTACAAAAAAAAAAAAAAAAAAGAAAGAAAAAAAAATTCAGAATCTGACTCAGCACCTGTGGCTAAAGTGGCTGAGGGGCCAGCCACATACACCTGAGCTGGCAGGTTGGAACCTAGCCCGGGCCCGACAAACAACAATGATGGCTACAACCAAAAAATAGCCAGGCGTTGTGGCAAGTGTCTGTAGTCTCAGCTACTTGGGAGGCAGAGGCAGGAGAATCACTTGAGCCCAGGAGTTGGAGGTTGTTGTGAGCTATGATGCAACAGCACTCTATCCAGGGTAACGGCTTGAGGCGCTGTCTCAAAATAAATAAATAAATAAATAAATAAAAATAAAAAATAAATTAAAAAAAAACATGAATTGGATACCTGTGCTTTTTCTGCTCAAATGGTCCAATGGCTCCCATCTCACTCAGAATTAAAGTCAAAGACTCTATAACCTACCTTGCCCTGGGCTATCTGACCTCTCTTGGCTTCTTGATTCAACTTCTAGTTCTTGCCTTGTTCACTCAGCCTTAGCCACACTAGCACCTTTGGTATTTCTTAACTCTGCCTCAGTGCACAGTTAACTTTGCCACAGGGCCTGGAACTGTAGAGGTGGAAAATATTGCTTCCTTCTACCTCTCTAGGTTCTTTCCTTAGTCTAAAAATTAAATTGACATAAGAGAGATTAACAGGAGAAAATCAATTTTAATTACTTATGTATGCATGTGAGTCCCACAAAAACATGAGACTCTAGGTGGCAGGTGATTGAGGTTTTATATACCATCCTTAGCTACAGATAGAAACAGGAGCTTGGGCTTCTGGAGCGTGATGGAGAGATTCTAGGACAGTGAGCAGGAGAAATGTGCTGTGAATAAAAGTTGCTTTATTATGCAGATAAAAGTTTCTGCAGCTCTCTGGCTCTCCTGTAGCACAGTGGTTTTGGTGCCAGTCACATACACCAAGGCTGGTGGGTTCGAATCTGGCCTGGGCCAGCTAAACAACAATGACAACTGCAATAAAAAATAGCCAGGTGTTGTGGTGAGCCCCTGTAGTTCCAGCTACTTGGGAGTCTGAGGCAAGAGAATCGCTTACGCCCAAGAGTTTGAGGTTGCTATGAGTTGTGATGCCATGGCACCCTACTGAGGGGGACATAGTGAGACTTTGTCTCAAAAAAAGAAAAAAATTTTCTGCAGCTCTCTTCTTAGTACAGACAACTATGCTAATGAGAATTTCTTTTATGTTAAATTTATATTATAAGGCACGTTATAGTGGCTCACAACTATAATCCTGGCACTTTGGGAGGCCAAGGCTGGTGGATCACCTGAGCTCAAAAGTTTGAGACCAGTCTGAGAAAAGCAAGACCCCTGTTTCTACTAAAACTAGAAAAACTAGCTGGCTACTGTGGTGGGTACCTGTAGTTCCAGTAACTTGGGAGGCTGAGGCAAGAGGATCACTTGAACCGAGGAGTTTGAGGTTGCTATGAGTTATGATACCACACCACTCAACCCCAAAGTGAGACTCTGCCTCAAAAAAAAAAAAAATTCCTTTATGAAAGGGCAACTTTTCAGAGATACTCTTGTGTCTGAAATTTCTCAAAATAACCAGTTTCAAATAATCAATATACCAAAGAGGTATATTGTGGGGGTGATGTATTCTGGTCTTCTACATTCTTTGGGGTGGTTTTTCCTGAGCCTCAATATTCCCACATCTGAAACTTCCCCAAGTTTCACATTCCAGAAACTGGATTGTCCCATAAGCCATTAAAGAGGCATTTCTGGACTGGGCATTCTAGCACTTTGGGAGAATCTCTTGAGGCCAGGAGTTTGAGATGAGCCTCAGCAATATAGCAAGACCTCTTGCAAAAATTTTTTTAAAAATTGCTGTGTGGTGCACATAGTTGTAGTGAAAGAACCAAGTTGACTCCATTTTGTTAAAACTAACTCATTTTGTCCCACAGCCTTTCACTAATGCTACTTTGTCCCACAGTTTTCAGTTTGCAGCTGCATACCATGAGTGATAGGCAACCTACTTCTTCCCCCACCCCCGGCTCCAGTATGTCCATCCCAAGCGATAACAGTGCCCATCCTTGGCTCCAGTAGTAGTAAATCCTTCCCCAGGCTAATTAGCCCAGAACAGACATTGTCCAGTCCCCTAAGCCCCTATCAGCTCTCCCCAGCAGTTTGCCCAACACCCCTTCCCTGTCTTCCTTTCTGTGCCCTTAAAACTGCTTTCCCCTCTGTGGTCGAGGCTTCTCTACTCTCCTGCTGCATCAGGGACAGGAAGCCCTAGCCCGAGTTAGCTAATAAAATACCTCTTGCTTTTGCATCTGACTTGGTCATTAGGTGATTGAAGGGGGGGACCCCATGACTTAGGCACAACATTTGGGGGCTCACCCGGGATTTGCCCCCCAAAATCACTGAGAACCTACTCTGGAGGTGAGTGCATGTGTGCCGGTATTGTCTATTTGTCTTGTCCTGTTCTGTGTTGGTTTCGTCTGTTAAGTCTGTAGTCGGGATGCAGAACCCCTGACAGAGTAGGAGAGGAAATGCCCAGTGGATAGGGGACTGGGACGTGGAACCCCTAGTCCCTGGTCAAGAAGGCCAGGCAATTCCTCTGGTGGAGAGATAAGGTGGGTTGTGACCACCAAATGGAGCTACACTGTTGTCTCAGTTTCAGTTTTGCCTGGAAACCCTCAAGGGCAGGCTCTTGCTCTCTGGAGATGTCTTGTCGCTATTTGTTTTGTGTGCATCTTGTTATATTTGGAGGGCAACATGGGACAGACACAGACAACACACCTTTCCTTAACTTTGGCTAATTTCCAGGATTTCAAAAACAAAGCCTGAGAATATGGTTTCAACGTGTCTAGAAATAAACTTGTAACTCTTTGCAGGAATGAATGGCCAGCATTACATGCCAGATGGCCACCAGCAGGCACTTTCCATCTCCCCACTATCTTTCAAGTCAAAGATATAGTCTACTGATCTGGGACCAGGCCCCCAGATCAGATCCCAAATATAACTGCTTGGCAGGACATCGTGGAGGACCCACCATCATGGTTAAAACCTTTTCTTCCCCCGCCAGACAACGAAGTGGCCAAGTTCCTAGCCTTGAAGGAGAAAAAGGAGAAGTCTCCTAAACCTACTGTCCCTCCCCCAGTCCTCCAAGGAGGAACCAATCTAGAAGTGCTTTTTTCCCCCTCCTTTTCAACCCTCACCTTGGGAGGCACCTGTCCCTCCGAGTCCGCCAGACAAAGAGGCCACTTCAGCTTGGGGGAAAGGCACCTGTCCCTCCAAGTCCTCCAGGCAGTGAGGCCATTCCAGCCCCAGGTCCAGGGAGTAGCCTCTGGAGCCCACCCCACACCTGCTGTAGAGCCCTGCGTGATCCGGCGGCAGATTCCACTGTGCTGCCCCTTCGCATGGTGGGTCCTCCTGTGGTGGGACCCCCAATGGAGCAACCCGCCCAACCAAGAATATCACTATTGGCCCTTTGCCACAAGAGATCTTTATAACTGGAAGATGCAGAATCCTAAATTCTCTGAAAAACCTACTGCCTTGATTGACCTCTTAGACTCGATTCTTTTTTACTCATCAGCCCACTTGGGATGATTGTCAGCAGCTCTTACAGGTCCTTTTCACTACCGAGAAGCAGAATTGCATTGTGGCTGAGGCCAGGAAGGCTGTTAAATGTCCGGATAGGAACCCCACTACGAATCAGGCTCTCATAGATGCAGCCTTCCCCCTCACGTGCCCTGAGTAGAATTTTAATAAGGGAGCAGGTCAGATGAGACTCCAAGCCAACCGCCAGACTCTAATGAGAGGTCCCCGTAAAATGGCTAAAAAGCCGAGTAATTTGGCCAAGGTAAATAATGTGCAGCAGGAAAAGACAGAACCCCCTGCAGCTTTTTTAGAAAGGATAATAGAGGCATTCCACATGCACACTCCCCTAGATCCTGAAGCTGTAAAAAATAGAGCAGCAGTTGTCATATTCTGTGTTAATCAGTCTGCTCCAGATATTAAATGTAAGTTGCAGAGAATAGATAGACTGGGCAAGAAGTCTTTACAGGACCTCCTAAAAGTTGCTGGAAAAGTCTACAACAACCAAGAGACCCCTGAGGAAAAGCAAACAAAGGCAGCTAAAAGGCAGGTCCAAGAATTGGTCATGATCCTCCTAGCCTCCACAGCGCAACTCCGGATGAAAAAGAAAGGCGACTGTGCCAACTAGCTGCAGGAGGTAAGGAGAGCTCCCCAGGCGGGGAAAGGCACCACCTCCAGAAGGACCAGTGTGCCTATTGCAAAGAACATGGACACTGGGCCC
The DNA here is from genome assembly GCA_963573935.1 of Arctocebus calabarensis. Taxonomy (NCBI): domain Eukaryota; kingdom Metazoa; phylum Chordata; class Mammalia; order Primates; family Lorisidae; genus Arctocebus; species Arctocebus calabarensis. The sequence continues at coordinate 64,142 of CAUYON010069478.1, read as the reverse complement.
ATGAGTGCCCCCCAAAACAGACTCCCAGACCTTCATGCCCCTCCTCAGTACTAGTCTTAGAGCTAAGCAGGCTCAAAGGATAAGGGGGTCAGGGTTCATCACTCCTCCCAGAGCCCCAGGTAACTCTCAGAGTGGAAGGGACCCCAATAAACTTCTTAGTAGATACCAGGGCCCAGCATTCGGTCTTGATCCAGGACCACGGCCCTATAGATACCCAGAAGTCATGGGTCTAGGAGGCCAGAGGCATCAAACAATATTCATGGACTACCCGAAGAACTCTGGACTTAGGCGTAGGCTGGGTATTCCATGTATTCATGATAATCCCAGACTGCCCCTACCCTCTTCTTGGGCGAGACCTCCTGACCAGGGTAGGATCTTAAAGACGAAGGACCCCTTGTCACAGACCAGTATAAGAGTCCCATACAGACTCACCTTCAACTTAAAGATGAGTACAGGCTACACCAGCAGCAGCCTGAGAGCCTCCAGCCAACACAATGTCACTGTGTGGCTAAAGACATACCTGCTTGCTTAGTCCGAGACAGGGAGAACAGAACTAGCTGCCACCGACCACCAGTCATCGTAGAGCTCAAGCCAATAGCTGAACCCGTACAGGTGCAGCAGTATCCCATGTCCCAAGAGGCCAGGAAGGGCATCATGCCTCACATTTGGAGACTTTTTTTTTTTTTGTAGAGACAGAGTCTCACTTTATCGCCCTGGGTAGAGTGCCATGGCGTCACACTGCTCACAGCAAGCGATTCTCTTGGGCTTAAGCGATTCTCTTACCTCAGCCTCCCTAGTAGCTGGGACTACAGGCGCCCGCCACAGCGCCCGGCTATTTTTTTGTTTTGCAGTTCGGCCGAGGCCGGGCTTGAACCCGCCACCTTTGGTATATGGGGCCGGCGTCCTGCTCGCTGAGCCACAGGAGCCGCCCTCAATACACCTTTTAATATTATTCTATTTCCTTAACCCTGCTCTGACTACCCTTTCCTGCCTGCTCTGCCTTTCCAGCAGAGTACTTACCTATTTTCTAGATAAGATGCTTCCTGATTTATTAATTATTAATAAAAGGCCACTAGATCATTAGACTAAATGTGTTGAAAAAAAATTTTAACAGTTCTGGCAACCATGAAGGGACCTGAAGGATACTGCTGACAACCCCAAGACCCTTGAAAAAAGCAAGTGAGGTGCCCCTGGCTCCTTTAGAATCCTCTGTCTTCCTCACTGTGCCCCCAAGGTCATGAGTAAGCAGCTCTTTACATTCGAGTTCTGATTATTTTGGTTTGGGGGTGCCAAGGGTCATGCTGTGGCAGAGCACATGACCTGTGGTGGTTCACAGTTATTGCCAAGTCACTTCCAAAAGGCAACTGACCGTGATTACAGTAAGTGACAGTCACTGCAGAGGACGTTGGACACTGTCTCTCAGAAATTCACATGGGGATTTGGATTCTTCCTCTTTGTTTCTTTCTCTTGCACACTAAGATAGGGAACGATCGTCAGCCATTAGTTGGTGAAGACAATCTCAGAGCCAAGCCACAACTTGATTGATTGATAGGGGAAAGTACCTAAAAGCTCTTAGAGTACCTGCCACCTAAAAATAAAACTCCTGAAAGAATAAGCTGGTCATGGAATAGGTTATTATTATTATTATTATTATTATTTTGGCAGTTTTTGGCCAGGGCCGGATTTGAACCCACCACTTCCGGTATATGGGGCCAGTGCCCTACTCCTTTGAGCCACAGGCACTGCCCTGAAATAGGTTATTTTGACACTGGGTCATCCATCAGCCTCAAGAAAATTTCCTTGCAACAAGCAATACCGTGAAAACGTCACATTCTAAAAACAGGATGGTTTCCCAGTAATGTTTCATAATTTTCCTCTCTTAGGCTTTTATCTCAGCTGAGAAACCTAAGATTCTAAAGAACTGATACTCCACCTTCTAGTGTGCCTGACTTTTAAATAATGTATAAAAATCATGGTCCTGGAAATTGTAAATATTGACAAAAGTGGCAACATTTTATCAAAAATAATTTAGAATGACAGTGGCCATCATAGAGAATGTTCTAGATGGACAAGATCACCCAACTAAGAGGGGCATTTAAATTATCATGCTGGTGGTAATATGGTGGCTCATACCTGTAATCCTAACATTCTGGGAGGCTGAAGCAGAAGGAATGCTTGAGTTCAGGACTGAGTAAGAATAAGACCTCAACTCTACTAAAAATAGAAAAATTAGCCGGGGAATGTGGGCATCTGTAGTCCCAGCTACTAGGGTGGCTGAGGCAGAAGGATACCTTGAGCCCATGAGTTTGAGGTTGCTGTGAGCTAGGCTAAGGCCCATCGCACTCTAGCCCAGGTGGCAGAGCAAGACTCTGTTTTAAAATAATAATAATAACTACCAAATTAGACAGATAGTGTTATTGAAAGTTTAGCACTTGTCCCTGAGGCCACAGTGGAAGAACAAGGACAAGTGGTTTGAGGAGAAGGAAAGAAAAGTGTATTAATTTGCTAGCAAATGAGGAGGTTGTCAGACTCCAGTTTTTAAAGTACCAATGTCCTACTTCTTAGCAGAAGTACAGGGCTTTAAAGGGGAGGTTTGCAGCTTCAGGCTATTGCTACTCAACTATAGTCGATGGTTCTGATTCATCAGGTCTTCAGCTAACACAATCTTGTGACCTCAATCCACACAAAGAACAAAGGACACTCTCCTTGCCCTCCTGACCATTGGCCTGTGTCAGGGATCAAACGTTTTATTTTTTATGTTTTACATTTTTTGAGACAGTCTCACTTTGTTGCAGAGTGCTGTGGCATCATAGCTCACAGCAACTTCGAAATTTTGGGCTCAAGTGATTTTCTTGCCTCAGTCTTCTGAGTAGCTAGAACTGCAGATGCCCGCCACAACGCTGTTATTTTTAGAGACTTGTTCTCCGTGTTGCTTAGGCTGTTCTTGAACCTGTGAGCTCAGGCAGTCCTTCTGCTATGGCCTCCCAGAGTGCCAGGATTACAGGTGTGAGCCACAGCACCCTGTGCAGCAGGTTCCTTTTCTGTTTGGGGTTTTTTTTTTTAGCACATAGAGGGCAGTTCTGAATTATTTGATTTAAAGTTTGTTGTAACCAGGATCCTCTATTAAGACATCACACCCACAACGTGTGCATTCACGTAGGTACCTTGTGAGGGGCTGAACTAAGACTTCAGGTAGAAGAGTAGGTCTGTGAGAATTCTGTCATCCCAAGTGTCAAACTCACAAACTTTAGGTCTTTTTTTTTTTTTTAAACCTCATCCTTATAGTGGGTTTTTATTAATTTAAATCAAAATGGGGTACCAAGGCTCCAAGAAACAGGTCACTTTTCACAGCCTTCTAAGTGGTCCTGTCAGTGTCTTGATCCCTTTCACAGCGTAAGTGTCTCCTTTCTGATGACCAGGCTAGTGCATGATGGCCACCTGCTTGGGCTCAGCCATGGCCTATATCAGGGCAATCATTTCAGTGCCGTACCTAACATCCTTATTTCCAGCTGTCAGGAGTCCTCTTTCCTTCCAAACAGCACCATGAGCGTGCACAGTCGTAAAAGCATGCTCCGAGCCTGTATAAGGGTTGACCTTTTTCCCTCTGATAACTGCAAAGCTCTGGTTAAAGCAATCAGCTCAACTTTCTGGGCTGAAGTCCCAGGTGGCAGGGCCATTGCTTCCAGCACCTGTTGTTCCACAACCACCTCATATCCAGCCTTTTGCTGTCCGTTGTCTATAAAACTGCCCCCCTGGGTGAAAAGGTCCCAATTTGGCTCTGACATGGGCGGATGTGATGGATCTGTCCTGCTAGGGTAGACAGCCTCCAGAAGCTCCAACCAGCCATGCTGCAGTGGCTTGTTCTCTTCAGCTGGGAGCAGGGTGGCAGGATTCAGAGCACACACAGTCTTTAATTTAACATTGGGATGGCCTGGTATTTTCTCAACCTTCCTGCAGTCAGCCAATTACCCCTTCCTTTCTGTTCCACTAAAGTCAGAACCTGGCGGAGTGCGTACACTTCAACAGGTTGTACTAAAGTGAATTTTTTGGCCTCTTGCAACAGGTCACAAGTAGCTCTCGCTTCCTGGAGGCAAGGAGGCCATGCTCTCACAGTATTATCCAGCTGCTTTGACTCATATGCTGCTGACCCTGGAACGTTCCTTGTTTTTCATGGACTGATAATTTAAATTCTTTTTGCAAATCAGGCAACCAACCCCCAAGCAGAGGCAGTCAAGTCAGAAGACTCTCTGCCTTAATGTCTCAAAAACATTTTGACAGTCAGTGGTCCAGTTCAGGGCTGCACATGTGTCCCTTTAAGAATCTCATATAAGGGATTTGCTCTTAATACAAAGTTGGGCATCCAGATGGGACAGAACCTTGCCATTTCTTGGGACCTGCATAGGCACCTTTTACTTCTAGGCACCTTAAGATTAAAGATGACTGGCTTGGCACCCGTAGTACAGTGGTTATGGAGCCAGCCACATACACTGAAGTTAGCGGCCAGCCCCAAACCCGGCCCAGGACCAGCTAACCAACGACGACAACTGCAACAAAAAATAGCTGGGCATTGTGTCAGGAGCCTGTAGTCCCAGCTACTTGGGAGGCTGGGGCAAGAGCTTGAGCCCAAGAGTTGAAGGTTGCTGTGAGCTGTAGTGCCACAGCACTCTACTGAGGGTGACACAGTAAAACTGTCTCAAAAAAAAAAAGATCAAAGATGACTTGCTTTCTGTCTGACATTAGGCTGTAGGTCCCCTGCTAATTCGGAATCCTTGCTGTTTGCAAATATGTGTCTTTTTATATAACACTTTATAGCCAAATCAGCCTAGATGATTTGGCCCAGCCACTGTATTTGTAAGATAATGATCATAATCAGGGCTGGCTATAAGCAAATTGTCCACATATTATAATAGAATCTCTCAATCAAATTGCAGGTTCTTGCCAAGTACTACCTAAACAGGGTAGGAGAGTTTTTAAACCCTTGAGGCAACACAGTCCAGCAGTGCTATGATGTCCTAGTCTCAGGATCCTGCCATTCACATAAGAAAAGGAATTAAGGCTGGCACGGTGGCGCATGCCTGTAATCTGAGCACTTTGGAAGGCCAAGGCAGGTGGATAGCTTGAGCTCTCAAGTTCAAGACCAGCCTGAGCAAAAGAAACCCTCCCAATCCCCCTTCTCTACTAAAAATAGAAAAACTGAGGCAAGAGGATTGCTTGAATCCAAGAATTGGAAATTGCTGTGAGCTATGATGCCACAACATTCTACCCAGGGTGACAGCTTGAGACTCTGTCTCAAAAAAAAAAAAAAAAAAAAGAAAGAAAAGAAAGAAAGAAAGAAAAGAAAAGCAGCTGAGGGCGGTGCCTGTGGCTCACCGATTAGGGCATAGGTCCCATATACCGAAGGTGGTGGGTACCTGTAGTCTCAGCTACTCAGGAGGCTGAGGCAAGAGAATCACCTAAGACCAGGAGTTGGAGTTTGCTGTGAGCTGTGTGACGTCACGGCACTCTACTGAGGGCGATAAAGTGAAACTCTGTCTCTAAAGGAAAAAAAAAGGAAAAAGAAAAGCAGTTGAGTCTTCTTTTCCAAAGAAATGCAAAAGCTGGGGGCAGTGCCTGTGGCTCAAAGGAGTAGGGCACCAGCCCCATATACAGGAGGTGGGGGGTTCAAACCCAGCTCCGGCCAAAAACTGCAAAAGAATAAAAAAAAGAAATGCAAAAGAAAGCATCTTTTACATCCAGCACCAAATACCACTCCTAGTCACCTGGTATTGTTGTCAGTAAAGTATATGGTTTTGACACCACAGAGCATTAACAGCACTTAGAGCCTACATGAATGTATACTCTAAAAGAGCATGGGGCTTCTTTTTTTTTTTTTTTTTTTTTGTAGAGACAGAGTCTCACTTTATCGCCCTCAGTAGAGTGCTGTGGCATCACACAGCTCCTAGCAACCTCCAACTCCTGGGCTTAGGTAATTCTCCTGCCCTAGCCTCCCGAGTAGCTGGGACTACAGATGCCCGCCACAACGCCCAGACACTTGTCTGTTTTGCAGTTCGGCCGAGGCCAGGCTTGAACTCACCATCTTCGGTATATGGGGCCGGCACCCCACTCGATAAGCCACAGGCGCCGCCCCTGAAGAGCAAGTTTTAACACAAGGGTTTTCAAGTTCTGTTCCCTACTAGCAGTATCAGCATTACTTGGGAACATTTTAGAAATGTAAATTCTTGGACTGTTATCACAGGCCTACTAATAGGAGGCTCTGGAACTTCAGTGATCTGTATTTTAACAACCTTCTATGTAATTTTGATGCTTCTTAATTTTGAAAAACTGGACTGTGAAGTTTGGTAGCATAGTACATGTAGCAGGAAAAATATAGAAAGATCAGCCCTGTTTTTAAAAAAACAAACAAAAACTATCTAGATTACAGTGTCTAAAGTTTTTTGACTAGGTATTTTATTGTTGCTATTTTTATATAAATTCACCTTAATATTCATGACCTTAAGAATGTTGTTTCAGTAGCCCGTCAATTTATAAGTCTTATATGATGTTACTTTCAAAAGAGTCTGTAGTTATTTAAATAGATTCAAACTCAGTGCTTCAGATTCCCCAATTATTGGACATAGAACCAAACAGTTTCGGTGAATTTCCAGATGTCCAGCTGACAATTCATTAGCTGATCTAAGCCTTCTTCCCCTTTCTGTGTTGATTTGTACTGCCCTGTGGTGTCTGAGTTGTAGCATCCCAACTGGCCTGGCCTTTCACTAATGTATCTAGTGATTCAAACTTAACCATCCTTTCTTTCATAGTAATATCTCATGGAAAATCTTTGTTAGTTGAAGGAAAAATTCTAAAAGACCAAATGATTTTCTGTTGATTGCTTATTGGCAGTAATGATTACTAGCACATACATATACTAGATTCGAACTGAAAGCATTTGAGGCATTATACTATGGTAGAACAGAAGTTTTTAAGTGTTCTGGGGAAGATATTTTTTCTTGTACAGAACTTTTCTGATCTTGTTTAAATAATATTGCATAGGTAACCAGTGAGTTTAGTGTTTATTTGTCATCATATGCTGGTTTACTTCTGGGCTGAATGTGAAAGGGCCAGCAATGGCCCTTTTCTAAGAGGATTTTCTTGGACACGTGTCTCCAACTTACTTTCAAGAAGGAACGTACCAATTCTTTGGGCAATGTGGCCAATTAAACTGATGATTGTATTTTTTTTAAATCGTGGCAAAAGTACATAACATAAACTTTATCGCCTTAACTCTTTTACTAGTGTTAAGTTTATATACGTTTTTGTGAAAAGATCTTTAGAACCTTTCATCTTACAGCTCATTAAGCATCAATTCTTGTTTACCTCCTCGCAGGTAACTACCATTGGTAACCACCATTCTACTTTCTGTTTCTACAAATTTGCCTAATTTAAATGCCTCATATAAGGGAAATCATGTAGTACTTGTCTTTTTGTGATTGACTTATTTCACTTGACATAAAGTCCTCATGGTTTATCCATATGACAGGATTTCTTTCTTTTTCTTATTGAATCATAGCTGTGTACATTAGTTCAATCATGGGGTACAGTGTGTGGGCTTCATATACAATCTGAGATATTTTCATCCACCTGTTTGACATAACATTCATGAGATTTTCTCATTTACTGTATAAAAACATTTTTGTTCTGCATTTAGTAGTTTTCTCCTGACCCTTCAAAGATGCACCTCCAGTGTGTTCTCACCCGTTATCCTCTCTCCCTCCACCCTCTCCCTCCCCTTCCCTTCCTCTCCTACTTTCCCCATCTTCTTGTGCAATAATTGGGTTGTAGCCTTCACATGAAAGATAGAAATTTGCTTCATATTAGGGCTGTATACATTGGATACTTTTTCTTCCATTCTTGAGATACTTTCCTAAGGAGAAATAACATGCCTTTTTCAAAAGGCAGATATCTTGTAAAGGCCAAGGCCAAACATCTCATTTCCACTGAAAAGATAAATTAAAGACTATTTCTGATTTAATCAATGTTAAAAAGTGAAGATTGGAATGGAGCAGATAAGCAAAGTTAAGATTCTTATCTAGCTGATCTTTGAGCTGCTAAATGAAGTAGAAAATGTTATCTGAATAGATTGGTCTGTGACCTCTCCTGACTCAAGCAGGTATGTCACCTCAGAAGCATGGGCTAGTTTGGCAATGTTGGTTTTGACCTCAGAATTTTCAAATTCATCTATATAGATGCTAATGGGGACAGAGGAAAAGAAAAACAAATTGCAAAAAGTGCTTTACTGTAAATAGACTGTAAAGAGCACTTGGCACCTTGCCAAAGGTGTCCTAACAAGATGACATTTAGAATAACATAGAAGCTGAATCATGAAGAGTCTAGACAAACTGAAAACTGGTGTGCAGTTTATCAGTGTTGTTCCCAGTCCTGAATATGTCCCCTCCATCCCTCCTCATACTGGGCTCATAGTCTGTGTTACCCCCTGTCTGTCTACAGCCTGTGAGGACAGTGTAGCTAGGCCAGACTCCTCCAAATCACAAAAATTACAGTAAACATCATTAAATCAAAAATACATTTATACCTTCTCAAAAAAACACTCTTTATCTCGTGTAATTTACAGTAACAGAAATATGGGGTCAGAATCATCACTTCTATTTGGGAAAAAAATGCAGAATGATGATTAGAGGAAATTCATATAGCCAGTAAGTGGAAGAATGAGGACCAAAACTTTTTTCTTCAGATTGCAATTCTAGTTTAAGGCTCTTTATATAGGACTAGATGTTAGAAGAGAACTTTTTCTAAAAAAAGAAAAATTTAATTGACATAATAATAATAATTGACATAATAATTGACATAATCTGTTGATGTATAAATAACAGATAGATCTAAATTAGTTTCTCACATCTTGACTATCTTCCCATTTGGTGCCAGGTAAATATCTGCTATGGGTAGTTCTATGCCTTGCAGGATACTGCTTCCCAACATCTCTGCTCTCTACCTACTATGAACCCATAGAAAGTCCCCAGCTGTAACAACCAACACAATGTCCAGACTAGAGGTTGGCATATGTTTACTGGGGAAAAATCATTTCCACTTGACAAGCATTGATTTAACCTTCCCAATACAAAAAAGCAGCAGCGCCATCTTGGCATTAGTTGCTAATCTGGGGTGGATATTGGATGGTTTGTAAAATGAGACTTTCATTGGCCATCAAGTGAAATATTTTTATTTCTCCATACACAAAATGACATCATTTCCCAAAGAAGCCTCAGAACACTTAGCTATAGGAACCCAATAAGTAAAATTGAATTTACCAACAAAAATTGATATTTATGTAGAAGACATAGAAATCTTTACTACAAACAACGTATCAACAAGGGTAAGAACATCAATAGAGTTATACATTCTCCCCATGAATTGATTTTGTTTCACTTGCTCAGATGTTTCTTGGATTAACTTTACTAATGAATTTTCACAGTGGTTTATTCCCTTGACTACTAAGCCACAGTCGGTGCTTAATTATATTCTTTCCTAAGTCTAGGTCTTTCATCAAACCATCTAGAAAGGATTTGCTGAGATGAAAGCTAAACTAGTACATCTTGTTTGTAAAGGGAAAAACCAAGAACGCAATGCATGTGAGTATTTGTACAGAAAAGCATGTGTACATCCCATGCACATAGAACAGCACACAACTGTCACCATCATACTTTTATTTAAACATCTTACAGTTCTTCTTAAGCCTTTACATTACTCAGTATGTATATTGTGACTCTGTATCCCAAACTGGTACAACAGTGATGACAAGAACACCAGGAAATATTTCTAGCATAGATTCAAAATTTTAGAAAGAATTTCAACATGATTTGGCATATCAAAGGATGTGCACCAAAGATGTCTTCCAAAAACATGTGGTACTGCCTTCTGCTAATATAGCAGGGAGCACTGTTACAAATACACACACACACACACACACACAAGATATAATTTCATGACATATGATATGCCATAAGGTTATAGCAAAACTATTAATCAATACCTCAAAACCAAAGAAACCACTTCATTATTTCACATTTCTTCCTGCATTCTTCATTAATTGTTGAAGGAGCATTGTATTTCTCAGGCAATAATATCTTGGCCTAAATAAATTCCAAGGCCAAGGTACTTACTATCCATATGTGTAAATATCACTATCTCCTGATTATGTTACTGAAATGTCAAACTGAATATATTTGAAGTTCACATACTGTCTGTTAGGCAAAAGAGCTATGTGAAAGAGCTACAAAAATAACCACAATAAATCCGAATGCAAGGGGTGTTTACTGAACACAGCCCTGGAACAATCTCCGTGAGCGTGTCTGTACACCTCCCAACAACATCTGATTGGAGAAAATAAACAGATACTAATTTATTTCCAAATGCCCATTTCAATTCATTATTCACAGAGGTAAATATTCAGAAAGGTGACACTCAAGTCAATATTGACCTTGGGGAATGATAAATCTTGATAGTCACCAGAACAAGTGATTTACATTAAAGAAATGCACATGTACAATTCTATAGGGTATATTAACCATGAAAAAAACTAATATAGAATCATTTACAAGTGTGTGCATATGCATATGTGTATGTATAGACTGTTTTAAATTATTACAAACATTTTTGGATATATCATACTGTATTAAATGATTACATTATGTACTACATTAAACTCTATTACAAGTACAAGGAAAGAACATTTGGGGTTCATGGGAGGCAGGGGGGATGGTACAAACCTAAATTCAAAGGTTTTCTGATGAATGTCACTCCAAGTAAACAATCCAGGATGTGATTTAAATGAACAGTCTAAGCAGAATCAGAAACCAAGACTGAACCCAGATAGGCAACAGGATGTGCTTTATTTTGTAAGCACACTTTCATCACTTCTGCTCACGTGAGTTAACATCAGGGAGCATTGAAGTGGCCTCACTGATAGAGACCAAAGTTCCATTGCTTTGATGCAAGTTGGGGACAGAGGCATGAGATCAAAGAGGAGCACCACACGATGGTCGAAGACTCGGGATGTCCCCCGTCATCCAGGCTTGCTGCCTGTGCACTGGCTTCACGTCATCTGTCTGTGCTTTAGATCAATTGATCAAGTAGTTATTTTGCCATTTACTGTGGTATCCGAGGACGATTAAATCACAGCTACCATTGAGATCCCCTCTTCTGAGGAGGTCCACACGGGGAATGTCTGGGATGGGAGTAGATAAACCAAGTCCCTCCACAAGATAATTTTTTTAATAAGAATAGCTCTTGACTACAAACGAAGGAGATCTGGGTGAGATGATTTTTTGCTAAGCTACTGTCTTTATAAAATATAAGCAACATAGATCAGATTTATAACCGGTTAAACATACCTGTTTATTTAGGTGATTTGGGACAAAGGTAAGATTAAAACTATTCAATGGCCTGGGCATCGGGGCACTGAGCAATGCAGCAGACACAGGTAGTGTGCACCCAGAGTGGCTGTGCTGCTGCACACCAGTGAGGCGTTGGCCGTAACTGAGGAATACGCCATCTCCAATCTTCCTCAGAATGTTTTTATGCCTAAAATTATAAATTTAGGGATTCTCACAATGAAGAGTAAGGCAGAGGCCTTCCAATGTAACTCCAGGTGGAATCAGAGAGAAGAACAAGGTAAGTGGGCCCTCTTTGTTCTCCAAAACAGCTCTCCTGGTAATTTATTTTACATTCTAAAATACTATGACAATTTCATTTAGGAAACTAAAGTTTCTTTCAAAATGAAGTCTAAATATTTACAACCTGATTCCTTGCAATGTTAATTCTCTTTGAGAACTAAAATACCATGCTTACTAATTGCATTAGTGTGAATAAGGTCAGAATATTCTTTTTTTTTTTTTTTTAAGTTCAGAATATTCTGTCCTTTCTTCACAACAGCTGTTAGGGGGAGAAAGAGACAAGATGATTGGGCACTAGACATCGAAGAACAAATGAACACAACCTCTCAACCTCTCTAAACCGTGTCAACAGGGTTCACTTAGTCAGAACTGCTGAAATAGAAGACAGAAGAAACACAAAGACGAACCTCACAACTACACCGAGCAATGGCCTGGGTTGTATGAACAAACTCATGAGACTTTGAGAATAAAACAAAGACTTTACAGACTAAGCTTTCCATGCAACTGAGGATACGAGCAAGTTGGTACAAGTGCTGGTCCTCTACCAAATAGGTGCTCTGAGGTTGGAAGGGCAAGTGCCCATCAAGGCATCTATCTAGTCAGTGGTGAAACATAATGGTATTGGGAAGATAGCTGGCCCTCCCTATGTCCCACCTGGGGGAAAGATGTTACAGAGTGGATTTAGGGGTGAATTTTGCATCCTCAAGTAGAGAACAGATCTAAATTCTACCCAATTGTTGCCCAATTTGGAACTGTGACTCCTAAATTTCAGGAGTGAGGTTTTTCTCATCAGCACCAAATTGTATTTAATTATGTATGTATGTATGTATGTATGTACGTATGCACATACTTATGTACATGGGCAATAGACATTATTTAAACCTATGGTGTACAATGTAATGTTTCTTATATATAAACATTATAAAATTATTGAAAACTAGTTAACATATCCATCACCTTACACACTTATCACTTTGATGGTGAAAACACTTAAAAGCTACTCCCAATGTTCAAGTCTACAACACACAAATGTTAAGTATAGTCACTTAGCTATACTGAAGCTCTGTACCCTCTGACCAACCTCTTCCCATTCCATACCTACACCTTCCACCCCTGGCAAAAACCATTCAACTTTCTGATTCTGTGAGTTTGACCTTTTAGATTCTGCATCTAAGTCGGGTTGCATGGTTTTTGTCTTTCTTTGCCAGCTGATTTCATTCAGCATAATGTCCTGCAGGTTCATTTATGTGGTTCCAAATGACAAAATATTCTGCTTTCCAAGGCTGACTACTATTCTGTTATTTATAGACTGCATACTCTTTATCCATTTTTTGGTTCATAAACATTTAGATGGATTTCATGAGTTGGTGATCATGAACAATGCTGCAATGAATACAGGAGTATAGAATTTAAAACTATGACATCATTTAACAGATTTTAGGGGTCGGGTCCTGAAGGGATGCAGTGTGATGTGGAGATGAAAATACTGCACTTGGGGACGAGTCTCTCTAGTGAGCAGAAGACAAGAACAGACCCTGCTAACAGTCTGATCAAGGAATCCACAGGCCACTAGTGATAGTGGCCATGGAAAGTTGATGGAAAGCTTTACTGAGTAATGCAGCTGATTTTCAGAAATGCTTTGGATTACATGAACTGGTTGCTATAGTGACTTCTTGATATGGGGAAGTGACAATTATCAAGGTTAGAATAAGATGGCCTGCATTCTGGGGCAGGATCTGTGGATTTTCTCACCATGGCTCAGACAGAAGTAATGCTTCTCCAAGTATAACTATGTTTAATAATAATTCAGTCTTTGTGTTGAGTTTAAAGATGGTTTTAAAAAGTAAAAGATTTCTAGTCAAGGAAAAGTGGATTAAAAATCCCACTGGGACCACCCACTAGCTATTCCATCTTGGGTAAATTACCATCCCATCCAGCCAGTATCTCCTTACTCTGGAATGAGAACAACTCTTCCATAGAACTGTAGTAACATATAGAATGAAATCTCACCAAGGACCAATCTTGGCACAGGATGCAGGTTTATAATCGTGCCAAGGAAGAAACACATTACTTAACTTTATCTCTAATCTCCAACATTCCAATCCACTGGTTTCATTTCTTTTGATTGAGTCAAAAGGTTTCTGATTGTTGTAGAATGAGAGGCATTAATCTTTTAATATCCTGGTGGTTTCAGCCTGTCTCCAAACAGAAAGCATCTGCCCTCATTGACCCCAATCCTGCATCCTGACAAAACTCATTCACTCAAAGGTAAAACTTATGGTTGTGGTATTATAGTCTCAGGGGAATGTAGCTGTGGGAGGCATGGTTTTGGGGTGAGGCTAGGGATTCTTCTTATCACAGACCCTCTAGAATATTTCTCTTCAAGCAGGAATGTGAACATTCTTCCCTCTTGTGAATTGATAAGTCCTCTGACTTTCCATTATTGGTTGATTAATCATCATCTGCAGCTCACATCAGCAGTATTTGATAATCAGAATGGAAGCAACTTGTTGTTCTTGAGATGAGAGGAGAGGTAGTGAAGTGGAATTCTGGAAGGCATAGTGGAGGAAAGAGCCCGAAAGCTTAAGCCTGTGCCCTTGGGTGGATGCAGCTCTCTGCGATGGGTTAAATTAATAAACTTGAGTTGTCAATTTTAATTGGAGATTTTGGGTAAGGATTTTTTATCATGTGCCAGAGTGTTTAAGATAAAATTCAAGAAATTATGTATTTCTGTGGCCATTCATAGATGAACTCTCAGAATCCCAGGGGATCTCATGCACTTTTTCCAGTAAGCAGTACTTTAGTGGAAAAGTTTGTAAAGCGTTAGCTCAGGCCGTAAGATATAAAAATCGTCAGTTAGTGAAAGTTAATTGAAACTGACAGAGGGAGGGAAGTGGGACAGGAAGGAGAGATGCAAACCAGGAAGAGAAAGAATAAGGGGAAGAACAGGAGAACTTTGGGAAGAGAGAAGAGGGAAGAAAAGAAAGAGGATCAGAAGGAAGGTAAACTGGAAGGTAAAGTGGAACACTGAAGACAGGAAGCAGAAAAAAAGACTTAGGGCAAAGGAAAAGATGCTTAATAAGTTGATCAAAAAGAAACTGGTGATGGGTGGTGGTCACAGTGGGTGACTGGGTGGAAGTGGTGCTGCCACCTTCTGTTGTTTTCTCTGGAACTATGTGGATGGCAATCCTAATTCTTCTTCCCATCAACTGTTTTGTCATGAATGAAAGACATTTGTGAATGGACAGGGAAAGGGATGGACACTGGGTATTTCATAAATGTGTGTGGAATGAATGGATGAAGGAATGACTAAGGCACGTGCAGGTGGAATAAGGCTGTGTAATGCATCAATTATGATACCAGCACCTGATTTTCAACCCTAGGTCAGCAAAGACCAAAACAGGCCTCAGCAGTACCCAGAAGTGCAACCCAGCTGTCCCCAGTTCTACCTACATCTGCCTGAATCCCCTGCAAGTGGTGGTCTCAGGGAACTGAGAGTAAGTCCCTTGTGGCTCCCCTCAGGATCATTGACTGACAGAAGGTCCGTTAAGGATCTTTTTCTGCGATGCTGAAACCTTTTCCAGGAATCTGTTCAGTTTTAAGGAGTTTTACATGCCCCTTACTTACATAAGATGAAGCTCTTTCCTCCTACTCTTTGAGGTTTTATCAGCAATATGATTCACGGGCCAAGGCCCAGAAGTAGTGATGATACTATGGTCAAGCTCAGGAACCCAATGAGGAATCCATTTCTCTGTCCAGGGAGGTAAATTCTCACAAGCCATTTGACTTAGGAGGTAAAATAAGAACAAATCTCAATCTGTCTTTTCTGTCTTGGCAATCACTGGCTCTCCGATTACCCAGATGAGGGGGAAGTGGGTCATTCCATCTTTGCTTGAAAATGGAAATGTTGCTGTCATTGCCCTACTTTGTATTGTTAAGTGATTATGGGAAAATCTATGTTGAGATTCACAATAATTATGGAGGTATCATTTTTGAATGCCCACACCTTGTATATTTTAGGCAAAGTCACTCATATTATCTTTCAGTGACTCCTGTAAGGTTTGTGTTAGTTTCCATAGGACATAGGCATGTATTTTCTGAGCGAGTTTTAATTCAATTTGGACTTACATGAGGTATACCCCCTGCACTGTCCTTTTCCATTGCCCCTCAGCCCATCTGTTGCACTCTCGGCCTCGTAACATGTGAGAAGGGATGTCTGGGCAAAAATAGGGATTTGGCAACATTTATCTTCGACAACTAGAACATTCTTATTTTTTGCCATTCCCTAATTTGTGATGGTCTCTTTCCCTCCTCCAGATATCCAGTACTACATCTTTTATAAATTTTTCTTCTGGAAAGAGTCTCTTTCTCTCAGTCAAGTAAAGTTCAATATAGATTTTCATTCCTAAACTTTCTTTATCCTTGGGACTCTGTGTCCCAATGTTTATCTCTACAAATTAGAAGATCCACCTACTTATACTAACAGATTTGAGGGATTAATGGAGTTGGCAGAAGAGTTGTTTGGGGACAGATGGATGGAGGCATTGGAATCAACTGGACCTTTCCAAGAACCTGAGTGAGTGGCAGATCCTGGTCAAGGACACACCAGTGACAGGCCTTGTTGGGAAGTTTTTCACTTGGCCCTGAACCCACATAGTATTGCAAGGCGGCACTGGTGTCTGATAGGCTTTTTGCTCTTTTCTTATCTTACAACCTTAACACAATCATCAGCTCAGAAAAAAGGCAATGGTACTAAATAATCAGCTTGGCCACATGACAGAGAAATAGAGTGGCAAAGAGGGGAATAAAAGGTGAGAAGAATGGAGGAAGGGAAACACAGAGAAAAGTGAATGTACATGCCCAGCAGATGATGACCTCGATTAACACCTTACAAATCATCTGTCTGTTCAGCAAATTTCTTTAGACTGTATTTGCTTTGGATTGTCTTCAGAAGGATATTTCACTTCCAAAGGTGGATAGTTAAAAATAATATACATCACCAGCAGTGTTTTGGCATTTCCCTTCACTTTCTTTCTATGTTCAACATTACTGTTGTCATCCTTTAAAACTCAGTCAATTCAGCTGATCCAGGGAACAGATGGCATTAATCAACCCCCAAGAATATGCACAAAGGCGATTAGAAATGTAGAGACATGGAATTTATGCCATCAAATCAATTACCAATGATGGCAAATCAACATGGCACACCCAGCTTTCCAGATTTCTCTTTCCACTGCACATCCACTGATAGTAGTCAGGATCCCTGCTTTACCCCCATCAGAGGGGGAATGAGAACTGGGATGCTGAGGTTTAATTACATATTTCTTAATGACTAGTTCTCACTCTGCTGACAAAAGCTAGCATAATTTACAGACTAGAAGATGCATCAGGATGATGGATACAGACAGCATGTGCTATACAATGTCATGCAAATGTGAAATACACTACACTGAGAATATGGTCGTTTGGTATTCCCAGAGAAGAACTTCATTTCAGAGAACTGAGTAGCTATTCTAGCATCTATCGCTCTCATTTGTCAAAAACAATGGAACCAGCTACCAAATACATTTTAACCACAAATCTGCACCTTCTGTGAATTTAGTAGATCATACATCCCTATGTCTTAGATTTACTTGGTCATTATTTTCTTTCTGCACTGTATAACCTTTGCAGATTCTGAAACATCTTTCTTTAGGTCTTTGGTAATTATCACCCAAGTTATGGTAATCACTAACTGGGTTTTTTTACCATGAATCTTAGCCTATTCCAGTCTATCCTTCACAGGCTGATTTTTTTTTAAGCCAAGTATAATTACGATAATCACATTTTTACAATCTTTCAATGAATATCCATAGCCTTAAAAATACAATAAGACTCTCATACCTTCCTGCTTGTTTAATTTCTCAATTTCCCCCCATGCCACGATATAACTGCCACCTACTTCTCTTGCTAGTAAAGTCTGACTTTGGTTAAGCATTAGCTTAAGTTTCATTTTCCTCAAAGATTATACTTTAATGCCTGAACCAGTTTGAGATATTCATTTTTGACCTTAAATTATATCCTGTTCTTACCTTTACTATGGTCTTTATCACTCTGACATGATTAAAAGTTTATTTTTTTGGCTACTCAGTATTCAAAGTTTCTGGAGGTCATGGACTATTGTTATTCACTGTTATTTCTTCAGCTTACAAAAATTTGAGTTTGGGGAAGAGAATTTAGTTACAAGAAAGAAGTTAGTTGGGCCTCATTTCTTCAGTAAGTTTTTAAATGAGTAGCATACACAAACTGTTAACATTTAAATCTTCTCTTGATTGTAGCATAAAAAGATGGAATGGGGGACTCAGAATCACACCATCAGGGTAAATGTAGGTTTACAACAACCACAACAGGAACAAAATATCTTTCCAGTAATCTAGTAATAAAACTCCATTGAATAGACTCAAACTTATCCTTTTTATAATGAACCCTAGGCTATGAAAAATAATTTTTGTAGCAATGTAATTATGCATTTTTAGACTACATAGGAAACACTAATTAAAATTGCATAAAGCAAGTTAATAAAATAAGCTCCAACTTGATTCTGAGGTTATATAAATGCAGAGCCTTTCCTTTAAAAGCAAATTGCCATGACACATCAATATGATCAGCTTGGTCTTGAAATCATGGAAATTTCCAAGACCAGTCAAATCTGAACTTCTGCTCTTTCATTTAAATAGCTAATGACTTCTTGGTACTTCCAAAACAATATTTATTAATACTTATTTTTTAAAAAGTAGAACAAAACTTAAAAGTGTGAGTCTAACAATAGAACCATAGGAGAATTTTAGTTTAGAAATAAAAAATTCTTAGTAGGAAACCATTCACTTATTCTCTCATCTGTTCTTTTGCCCAGGGGGTTAAGCCTTAGATATAGACATTGAAATCATTCAAATAAAAGATAATCATCAGAGAACCTTGCATTGTACTTAGGTAAAAAAGACTCCTAAGAAGTAGTACAGAAAGGTAATCTATAGGAGTACTTGATTCTGCTTAGGGAAAATATTTTTGAGTTTCTCTCACTCTTTCTCTTTCTCCCTCTGTGTAGTTGGGAGAAAGTGAAGAATGATAAAAAATGAGAAAAGACTTTCTCAACCAAGCAGGCAGCCTATGAAAATTAGTGCAAGACCTGGAACAATGGGGCTCGTTTGTGTAATGAGAAGGAGTTTCATGGAGTTGTGTGGGAGGGTGGTGGAGATGAGTTTTGGAGTATTTGTCAGAGCCAGGTTGGGGCCAGAGCTATGCTGGAACAAAGAGTCCATAACTGGTACTTCATCAATATTCCTTGGTCTGACATCTGTAGACAAGCCACGATGTCTACAGAGGGGCCTTTCATGGTATTGTTAGGTCTGTGTATGTATGGGAGAGAGATTCATAATTCTTCCTCAAGGGTGTGTCCTTCCCTTTGCATATTTTTAAATCAAAATTCAGATTCTGATTTTTTTCATTGCTTACCTTTGTGATCTCAGGGAAACTGTTTACTTCTATTAACCTTGAATTTATTCATTCATAAACGATCTCTACATCTACCTGGCTGTGCTGCCTTACTGAAATATGTGGACATGGTATATGAAGTGAAACATATAAAGTACATAAAAGCTAGTAGTAATTAAACCTTTATTATGTTGTTATTCTAATTATAATTATTGTAAAATTTTAGAGTACAACTGTCCCAGAAGTAGCCAAATGGAATGACCAGTAGACAAAATCAGTAGTTAAAGACAAAAAATACATTACAAGTCACTAGAACTTTAACAACAACGATCTAATCAATTCCCTTCATTTAATACACAAAGATTATCAGAATAAGTAAGTAACCTTTACAAGGTCACCAGCCAAGAAGTGGCAGAGTTTTGATGAATAAAGAAAACTTCCCTTATGAATTAAAAATGCCATTATTGGCTGCAAAATGAGTACATTGAAACTTCTCAGTAAAGTCCTATTGAGTGAATTGTTATTTTATTTTGATCTTTCAGGCCACCTGACCCCTTCCCTCCTTCCCATTTCATGAGGATAATTAGTATTATATACACAGACCGTATTTCAGTGGAGTTCCGGCTTATAAACTCAAAGACTTTGATCACCAACATAAGGTTTTGGGAACATTTCAAATGGTATCACATTACTTTGTTTTGTAACAAATAGACCCTGAAAAGTGAAGCAATTCGGTAAAGGGAAACTGGGAACCAATGAAGAAAGCAAATGAAATTGTGCACAGAATCAGAGAAAAAGGAAAATTGCAATTTAGAACACAGTCATTGATTAGAGCAAGAATAAAGAATGCAGGAGAAAGTGAGGTTATTCAAATGGAAACTAATTTTCTCAGAATTTTATGTGGAAATTTTGTGCGGAAATTACTGGTTGCATGTTTAGTTTACATTTTCCAGTTGTGGACATATAGATATAATCTGGAGATAGGGAGGGCAATGTGAAGAGAAAGGGAAGAGGGTTCATAAGGACTGCCCAAATGAGCCAATTCAACCAAGGGAGGGTCTTCAGGACTCTTCCAAATGAGCATTACAGTGCTGCTTCTTTTACTTCTGCTGACTGTAAATGCCACAAAAAGTTTCCTGCTGAAAAACATCAGCCTGTTCTTTATTTATAATATTACCTATTGATTGAGTTTGTGCATAAACTTCAGATAACTCAAGCTATAATGCATCTCTTTATGTGAAGAGCCTATGAATATGATTGACATCTTCATATATCTTAGATGAAGTTCTGCATGTGATGAAAAGGCTACAATAAAGAGACCTTGATTCCTCTCTCAAGGCTATAGCTTGTGTGAATCCATAACAACAAACTTAGATAAGGTGCTTGAAAATCATTTGAAGTGACTTATCAGTCAAAATTATGACTCTTTATAATCATATACATGTTTATTGCTAACAATGAAGCAAATAGTGACCCCACATCCATCTCACGTATTCCTATGTCTTCTGAATGTAAATTCTACCATTACAATAGTCTTTCAATATACCTCATATTTGAAGAGTCTTCCCTGTAAGATATTCAGCTGCTGCTCTGTTTCGGAAGAGATACATAGCTCAATTGCTGTTTTACATTCAAACCCAGGAGTCCTGAAAGTTTGAAAAACCTGATAGGTATTTGAACGCTGTGGCCAAACTAAAACTAAAATTCCTTAGTTCTTGTAACTTCTAATTTCACTTTAACCAACTATCGAATAAGACCGTTTCTCCTTGTATCAAAGGAATTGATATTACATGGTGTATGTAAAATTATTTTCCATTTAACACTAGCCTATTATAGCTACATTTGAAATTAACTAATTCTCTCAGGGTGAGCCCAGAGGAAGAGTTGTAGCTATTTAATATTCTAAAAATTGGGAATGGGGGAATTTCTGGAGTTTATTACTGGTAGGTAATTATGTTCTCTGTTCAGATTCATGATATCTGTACTGTAGCTAACTTCCTAACCTGACTTTATTTTAATTATGTTTAATTATAAACTTATAAAATCTCTAGTTAGGTAAGCATTCATTTTTCTCTTAGATAGAAAAGCCCAAGTTTTGGGGGTCAGATTGTGAAAAAACTAAATGCATGCACACACACACATACTTCACAACAACAGCAAAGTGTTATAAGAATACAAGCAATTAAAAGTTATTTATACATGAGTAAAGCCCAAAGATTGAACTATATATCATAGAACATCTTGCTCAGTAATTTATTTGAAGGCTACTATCACAAATGCCATGAACTATTATTTCAAAATATGTAGAAAAATTAATTTTGACAATTTTTTCCAAATAAACTTGAAAAGTGACTATTTAAAAAGAAATTGCTATTACTCAATATATGCATATAAGTATAAATATACTATAAATAAACAATAAATCCAAGCTTCATATTTAATGAATAAAATGTGTGATCAGTGGAAGCCTAGAGGAATTACGGAATGTTAATGCTTTTTCCTTAGATGTTTGAAGACCACCATATAAGAACTGAGTTCAGACACAATTTTCTGCTGCTATCCTATTGTTCACTGAATTAATACATTTTGTGCAGCATGAGAAACATTTATGATTGTTCTTCAGGAACATTGACCCAAATATTTAGCAAGCAGCTTGTATTCACTTGAAATGTTGATTAGAAATGGAGAAATTAAACTGCCACTGATGAAATAGTAAAGCTCTTCACAAAGTTTCATTTCACATGTTCAGAATTAGCTTTCTCGCTGTATGAGTAATAATAAGCCTGAGTCCTAAATCCATTTTCTTTATGTTTTATGAGCATTTTAAAATATATTAACTGTAATTCAATTAATTTACAGCCAATGCTGCCATACTACAAGTTTTTTTTTTCCCTGTGTTAAGAAAAGGTGCTACATGAGGAAGCTCGAACCATTCTATTTCCATTTCACTTTTATTCCTCCCCCCAACTTTGTGGCTCTTCAAAGTGTTCACTTTCCTCATAAAGGTGAATGTGCTAAAGGGTGGGGGGTGGGTGGGAAAATACAGCTCCTTTGCATCATTAGGACAAGACTGACCTCTAGCGTTCCAGAAGGGAGAGAAATGGGCTCTGCACCACATCTAACTTCCTCTTACTAAGCACTTAGGTCTCTTTCTAAAACACCACAGGAACAATTTCACAGAAGGAGCCAAAGAAGAAGGACAGGAAGTAGAAGAAAAAAGTTCATATAGCACATTCATACACACCCCTGTATATAACCTGAAATAATGTCTAACCTTAGGCTCTGTGGGTCCTCGCTTAGCGAGACTGACATCTTTAGCCATCCTTTCGAATGCAAGCTTTAATAAAATCTTCATAAGCCATTACCACTAACTACAGCTACTGGATCTCCAAAACTTCTGATCACAGAGAAAAGCACAGCTTTCAGTACATACTATTTGTTTCACTATTATCCCTTGTGGTGTAACTCTGGGAAGGGATATGGAACATCCTGTTTCAGTGTGTGGGGGACTGGTGAGAAACACTTCTAAGTTGTAAGCAGTGTCCCCATCTTTCTCTAATCGGGATAATGCAGATTGCACAAGACAAAATAAAACTATTGCAATATTGGTAACATTTCGGAGGTTCATGAGCAGGACAGGGGATAAGGGAGCAAGCTCAGAAACTTGAGGAATCTTGATAAAGCATCTTTGGAAAAAAAAAAAAAAACACAGATGCCTTAATTGCATTCTTTCTCATTTAGGAGTTCCCAGAGCTGGAAAAACTTCCCATCCTCTGCCTAGGGAGGCGGCTGAGCAATTGAACTGGAACCTCCGATGGCTCCTGGGATTTATTCAAGTTTGACAAACTGGGTTCTTTAAATACACAGTGCAGGTGGTGGAGCACCGGGTGTCCAGCTTTCCTGCCTATTAAATTAAATGTCCTGCACTTGCCCGGGTTAGACTTGGACGACAAACTGTACGCTTAGTGCATATTCATTATGTGTTGGCACTAAGATTTGGGGGTGGGGTGTGCACTGAAGCTCTTCCTCCTGTTAGGGGCAGCCATTGATCTTGTGGTTGTCTACACTGAGCTACGACTCTTAGGCCAAAAATTCCCAATCCTGATAAACTAGTGCCTGTTGGTTGCAAGATACCCCAGCTGGAGCCTTCTGCCTAGGGCAGAGCGCAAAGCCACACATATTGTAGAGAGCTGGGTACACTGCAAATCCGAGGCGCCGCATTCTGAGATGAGCCGCTGTCACCGCCACCGTGGCTGGGAGCATCTCTTTCTCAGAAAGCTCAGCTCCCAGTGCACACCTCCTAAACCGGGGGCCCTTCTCAGGAAAAGCCCTGGCTGAGATCAGGCAGGCATAGAACACGGAGCTGGCAGGAGGTTAGGGGAAGAGAACCTTCCCTTCTGCTGGAACTTTGAGATTTCAGGATAAAGGCAGGAATTACAGCAGTGCTGGATCACCTGAGCGCCGCTAACTTTTGGGATGGTTGGAGTAATGGAACACACTGGTTCACACTGATCAGCATTTTTTTTCCTGTTCCTCTGCCCCGAGAAGACACAACTGAGTATGCTTGGAGACTTGACCGTATCTCCGAATGCAGTCATACCCCACCTCATCCACCCGCCCCCAGCTCTCGGTACTCACAGTTGGTCGCCGTTAATCCCAAATGCCACAAGCCTGAGAACAGCAAAGTCAAAACGCTGGTCAGCCGTGGTCCAGAATCCATTTCCCCCGAGTGAGTGGTCCCTCCCAATCGAATCCCAAATTCGCAGCTCCAGCCGTGGCTTCTCGCTCTCTTTCTGTCTCTGCACCGCCTGACCCCCGCCCACCCCCCTTTGGAGAGGCACTTGCCCTTTCACTGCATCCCGCGCCCAGACACTCCACAGAAACCGTGGCGGGGCTTCTCCGGAGCCGCGGCTGAGGTTACAGTCCCCGCAACAGCCGCTCGCTGACTCGCCTTCCTCCTCTTCCTCTTCCTCCCCCGGTCAAGGTGCAAATCCAAACCCAGTTGCAAGCGCAGGCTCCGAGCTCGGTGGACAGCCAAATCCACTCGTCAGGCGCGAGAGCCGGAATCAGCACCGGGCGGCGGACAGCTCCTTATAGGCGAGCAGCGCGCGGCACCGCCCCCGGCCAGGCCCGCCCCCCGCGCCCCTATAAGAGCAGCCTGGGCGGGTCCGTACCCCGCTCCGCGCCTCTGCTCAGCCGCGGCCGAGCCACTGCCGTGCGCTTGGGCTACCTGCGGGGACAGGAAAGGGAAAGCAAACCTCTCTGTTTCACGCACACTCTCCGCCTCTCTCGCCCGCTTCTCCCTTCCCCCCATTTGGAGTAGGGATATTAAAATTTAAACCAGATTTTCGAAGAATGCTGCTGAAAGGATGCTAAAAGGAGTTGGAAGACAGAACGCATTAGGAACAGGGAATTTCCCGTGGAAAGCTTTATAATGAGCTAAAGAGATGCCTTCCTTCCTCCTTTGGAGGGGAGGGAGAAATAGGGCTTGCACTACGCGATTGCATTTCCCTGCGTCCGCTCCCCATTGAGGAAGGCTGACGGTCTCGATATTAACTGGGATGTCTGGTTTAGCAGTTTAGCTTTATGTCCGCTCCCTGCTTCCAGGCTCGGGCGCCCAATCTTCATCCTTATCCCGTCACCCGCCTTCACGTCTGTCTCCCTTCTAGCCGTGAGCACGTTGTTTCAGGCAAGTCCAGCCAGGTGCTGGCCACTGTGGAGTGCAGAGCCCAAGTGGTTTCCCTGGCGCCAGACAGAGAACAAGGCAGGAGGAAATGAGGGTGCTAGTGATGAGACTCGGGGTGGAAGCCCAGTTTGGCTCAAGATGCCAAATCCCAGGAATTTAAATTTTTTAAAAGAGCGACTTTGATTTCTTCCTAGAGGTTCCTTATTGCAAAACTCGGTGTTGTTTTTGGCCTCTAGTATATATCTGGGGACTCTCTTACTTTACCATAAATCAACTTATTTTGTCTTTATTGGAAGCTGTCAGAAAGCTGTCAAATAGTAACAAAATGAGGGAGCATGATGATTTCTCCTATGTGAAGCTCACAACGAAGTTAGAGCTGACAGACGCTGGGCTCTATCCACTTCAGGGGAAGTTAATCTCTCCCCACCTCCCCACCCCCAGCAGTAGCAATTACACAGCCTTCTTTTACACTACGGATTCCAAGGTCTTCAGCCGCTGGCTGTACAGCTACAGCAGATTGGGGTGGGTTCAGACAGCGACTGTGTGAGTATTGGGGCTTAACCTGTGGACTGGGTGGGAGCTACACTCACATCATGGGAATCCTCGAGGATGGCAAATGGATTAGTGACCCCATTATTTTCTTAAAGAAGAAATAATTCTGAGGATCCCATCATTTGTAAATAAACCACCCTCATCTCTCCAAGCTTCTAAATAAAAATAATGACTTAAGTTACTAGATTCTTAGGTTTCTGGAAGATCTCACCAGTAAAAGCTTTAGTGGTGGGGGAGAGGCCACACCCAGAAAATGGCAAATCTCAAAATATCAAAGCTGAGATGACCTAATAGTGCTGTCCTGTCAGGGGAGGAGGTTGAGGTTCAACGTTGCTTGAGTTGTTCAGAGGATCTGCTACCCCACCCCTAGCCTTTGAGGATTACAAGTTGAAATCTGCCTATCTTCCCAGTTTAATCATTCTAGAACTTCTAGAAGAAGCATGCTGAACCAATATCCAGCTTTGTGTGTATGTTCTAAGTGTCTATAAACACTTAAGACATTTCCAAAAGGAATAAAATACCACAGGTATAGTTAAATCCTCTTTCACATTCTTGTCTGATCCCATTTATCTCACCATACCTAGAAGCAAACACTACTGATTTGGTGTATATCATTCCAATATGCAATCTTCATGATTTTACCCACATCTATATCCCTAAACAGGTAACATTCTTTCTCTTTAACCAGTAGTATCATACTGTTTCATTTTGTGCTCTGCAGCTTACTTAAAATTATATATTTTTAAATTTATGCATTTAGATATAGGAAGTCCTAGTTCTTTCAACTTAACTATTGTATTATGTTTCATTTTATGAATATGCCAGAAATTCCTCATTGATTCTTCTGTTTGTGATGATTCCAGGGTTGTTGCTGTTGTTGCTGTTCTACATATCTCAGACTTTTCTCTCGTGTGTAAGAGCAGACTTTCTGTATCATTGGAACTGCTTATCTTTAGCTTTTCTTGGTATTTCTATTTATTCTATAAAATGGTGGTTCCAATTCATACCACTCTTCCTCCTTCTGTTACCAGTGTGAGATGTCCTTTAGCTCCACATCCTTACCAACACGTCACGATCTCCCTGTTTGCAAACAGAAAAGTGATAACCAGAGTACACAGGTCACTACTCACTGAGTTTAGTATTCCACTGTACCAGTCACTATGCTTGATGTTCCACTGTGTCATCCCACCGTATACATGTATCCAAACATTTTTAGTTAAATAAAATATATTTTAAAATTGTAAAGCACTGGGTTTTCTGGCAGAATGGTTTAAAGTGAATCACATGAGCCAGTAAAATGTGCTTCAAATATTTAACAAAAGGCAATCAGGAAAATTTGCTACCATGAAGCCCCCAAACTGTGAATGATATTCAAGTTATTAGTAAATATTGAAACCATGTGTTTAGCTGTCCATATGCAGACCCAGTGTATAGTATAAATCAGACCTAATTTGAAGTCCTATTTACAGTTATAGCTTTTTTCTTCTTCAAACACACCTGTTCTCAGAGCAACTTTGAGCCTTAAATGGGAGATGTTTGTCTAAGATTTGTTAACATCTTACTAAGAATACCGCAGCTCTGAATGTAGTGAGGGGTAAACAGCTGTTCCATTCAGACAATAGTGTAAACAATGCCATCTTCTGGGGGCATTTTGCCCGCAAGTTTTTATTAGCAGTAGAATATTAATCGCTATTAATATTCTACTGCTTTTAGCTGGATTTATATTTGCCTATTAAAATGTAAAGCTTTTAATTTGACAAATTCACTTTTAAAATGGTGGAGTAGAAGCTGAATAATCTCTTGTGTCCCCATGTTGTTCCATATAGAAGAATAACTTATATTTGCAGAGCATTTTCTTTTTGAAGCCACTTAAAATTTCTGCCTCGACAGAGCAGGTTAAAAACTAATTGGGAATGGGGAAAATTGAAATGTTGAAATATCTATATTTTAAAAAATGATTAATTTTTATATCCTCTCACGTCAAACTTATATCCGAAATCTTTAAAAAAGATATGAAATAGATAGGATTTTGTTTCTTGTCTCTTTGATTTTCCCATGAGGACTTCCACTTTCCTCTTAATGGAACAGAAGGGAGAGAATCGCTTATCAAATGGAACCATAAGATTTTAACATTCAACAAGTGGTTCACCTCATTGATTTTGCAATTCTTCTGTATGGCAAATAGAAGCATATTTGCTCATCTCCGTTTTATTGAAGATGTTGACATGTTAAATGTCACATAGAATTATGGTCTGGAGAGGAGGGGAAAGACATTGACAAGTTAAATATTACACAGAATTATTGTCCCCAACCCATAAGGCACTGATGCAAATGAAAACCTTTCCCCTTATTTCTTCTATCCTTAGAAGGTTTATAAATCCTTATAAGTGAGTGCCTGAGATGTGTTGGAAAAAATTCCACTAAAGCAACCAATGGGGGAAAAATATCACACTAAGAAATTTTGTTTTGAATATCATTACTTTTAGATTATTTTTACTTCATGTATTATTGCTTGTTGTTATGTTTGAAAGATAATTTCTATTGCAACTCATATCTTCAAGGTACAGTTTTTCAAAATAATTGAGAAAGTTAACTATTTTTCCTTTTATCCTTTCTTAATTTCTTTATGTTTTCATTTGCTTTTTCTCTGTTCCTTTTTCCTTATTTATAATATGTGGCCTATAAAATGTTACAGGGTGTAGAAAGTAGAAAAAAATCTCTGCTCTTACAGAGCCGGAAATGATTAAGGAAAATGAGATGTAAACACATTAAAAAGTTAAGTTAACGAACGACACAAATTAGCATGTGATTGTATGCCAAATGTCTTAAATTATAAGTGTTAAAGGAGTTTTTAAGTTGACAACAATTTTTTTCCTTTGAGAAAGAAAACTTGCCATTGCATAATGAATCAGTTCTTGACTCTTTGGGAGACAGGATTTGAGTCATTCTGGGCTATGAAGCTTATTATCCAGATGAGGTCAAGTCAGGTGTATTTGCCTTAACAAGGAAATCAAATCTTAGGATCGTGAAGGCAGAATTTTACTTTTGCAGAAGAGTGGATGTTAAGATCAAGATCCATGAACTTCAGCCACATGTTAAGAAAAACCTCCCGGAGCCTCTCCCCACTACTTGTCTCTTTTATTTCTCACTCAGACTCAGTCTTGTCACCACAATACTTATCCTTCTCATCACAATAGTCATCATTGATCATTGCCTCCTGCCAGCAGAAGAGCTCTTTGAATACCTCTGCCTGCCATACATGCTTCCCGGCTGATACGAGGCCACACTGTTTGCACAGACTGCTCTCTCCTCCTTCCTTGAACTTGTCCTTTCCCCTGGCAAATTTTCAAATCCAAACTCACTTCCCAACTCTCCCTGAGATCTCTCTTGATTATGGTGTAATGTTTCTGTTCACATGTCTGTTTCCCTAACACTGAATAATTTCTCAAGAATAATTTCTTGATGAGCATTTACCTTTGAGTCTTCAGCATACAATGTAAGTTTTCAAGTTGTGTTTGATGTCTGATAATGTGATATATGAAAAGGAATGCTTATCCCCTTATCCTCTTCTTACACCAGAATGCAAAGGCTCCTCTGAGGGCATCTATCTGGATTTACCTGGGAGTCAAGTATCAACTATATGGAAAACCAAGGGAAATTCAATTTGGAATAATATCCTTGCAGGTAATTCTCCTAGCCACATATTTCTCAAATATTTAGATTAATTTTGGGAGAGAGTTAGTTCATCACTTGCAGTATCTCTATAATTACAATTGTATAAACCCAGCCGTGCTAACCTTCAAAAACATATGTCCAAAAGCATCTTTCTCTCACTTCTTCTGTTTCTCTTTAAAGAAACTCCTGCCTGTAATCACAAAGAAGTTATTTGTTAGATATGTGCATATTATGTTTCAGGAGAAACCTATTTGGAATAGTTTAATGTAAAGAATTCTGAGCTTAGAGTCAGAAATTCTGAGTATTTCTCTTGGCTTTGCAGCTTACTAGTATGAGCCCTGTAGTGTATAACTTGGTCTCTTTGAGAATACATTTCCATCCTTGTAAATTGTGAATGATGATAATATGTGGCTTTGGTATTTGAGCATACACAACAGAATTTAACAATACTTTGGTTATGCAGAAGTAAGTTAAAAATGCAATATAGGAAAACTATTTAGTCCATAAACACTGAATTTCTCGTGCATTTTACTTATCAAATCATTCCAAGAATGAAAATAAAGGCAAATATCTTTAAAGATTACTCATTCTAGGGGAAATATGCATAATTTATTACTTTGAATTATCACAGTAATTCAATCAACCAATGGTAACTTATTGAACAACAGTTATTGAGCAACAAGCCCAGCCTTGTATCATGTGCTTTTGGTTAACTAGACGTGGTCTCTACCCTGGTCTTCAATGTCCTCATACTCCCTACAATTCTTAGGTGGGAAGTTGATATATGCAAATATAGGTAAAATGTTATTTGAGGAGAGAAGCAACTTAAAACTGTATATTTCAAGTCCATCAAAGTGGCAAATGTTATTCGTTTCGTGAACCAACAGCCTGTTTGAACTTTTTCCTTGACTGCCAAACAGTTACGTTCTCTAGAGGAAAATAAAACTATGCTTATTAAATATCAACTTGCAGGAGGCATTTGATTTTGTTTTTTTCTTTTAGAATTCATGGCAAAATTCTCAAGTCAATATTATTGGCATATAAGGATATTGAGGCTTCTAAAATTTAAAGTAACATTGTCCAAAGCCCAATGCTGTTAACTAGAGGTACCAAGGATTCAACCTGTGCTTTCTAATGTCAGAATCTTCAGTTATCATGCCATTTTTCAGTCCCAAAACTTCACTGGAGTGCAATAAACTGACTACATCTTGTGTGGGCATGGGTGTGTGTGTGTGTGTGTGTGTATTTAATCTACTCATTTGAGCTCAAATATGGCTGACAATTTGACCTGCATTAATACACACACATATATATTTATATTTCCCAGATCACTGGGTATATAGATATATATATATACTCTAGAGTATACACTGGTGCCCTGCTTCTGTCTTTCAGGGAATAGCTGTAATCACAGCTATTACTTAGTTTGTTAAGGAAAATTAATGAAGAACAGCAGGTATCCCTGCTGTCACAGGTGTACACTTGATCTTTAAGTAAGTCATGGAGACATCTGAGCATAAGAGGTGTGATAGCCACGACTATGAAAATACTTCTATAAAGTTATGAAATTTTATGAAAGTATATTTTCAGCAAATTATTTAGAAGAAGAACAAGCTGATTATTATTTCATTACATAATGTAATTTCTAGTGTTTATGTGTTTTTATGCCTTTTTCATTGAAATCAGCATAGAAAACAGCAAAAACTTATATCATTTGCTTCTTATTGGCATTTTTAATAAGGTAGAAAGAATGCTAGTCAAGAGCCAGCAGGGGGTGTGTTGACTAGTCCCAGGAAAAAAATGCAGAGCAGATTTGAAGTAGTGGTGTGGGAAGTTTTGTAAGTGAATGAATTATTGTTTAGTTGGGGGAAGGTGAAGAGAGAGTTCAGGAGAAAGTGCCAAAATAGAAAAACAAATCGTTGATGACCTCTTTTATATTTTTGCTAGTATTTCTGATATTAAGTACTTCTGTCTATTAAGAAGTCACACAAGATCTAGGATAAGTTTGTAATCCAATATTGAATAAAGTTTGTCATCTTAGTTATCTTTATTGTCATAAGAAGTAAAGATTCCATCTGCCTCTTGCAATGGAAAATTTAGAATTTTTTAATCATTTGAAACTATATAACTTGGGTAAAAATTTTCAGGGTTAGTGATATAGACATTTTGACTGTACATTTATTTTATGGATAGCCTGTTGAAAACTTAGTATAAATAACTCCCTTACAAATGTTATGTTTAGCATTTTTAAACATTTTTCTATTTACTTAATAATAATCTATCTCTCTCTTTCTCTCTCTCCTTCCCTGCTTCTCCTTTCATTCACTCTTCCTCCGTTACTCACTCTCTCTACAGCCACTAAACCCAACAGTTTCCCTAGTTTTCTGGGGAACACTTGATCAATATAAGGAAAGTCCAAAAGGTAGACAAGGACAGGAGGAGAACAAGTGAACACTCGTGAATTTTCATGATTTCGTGTATTTTGTCCCTGTGAGAACTAATTACAAGTGCACCACATGGGAAGGGGAGCAACTCCAAGGCGTTAGGAACTCACACCTAAGGTGAGTTACACCTCCCAAGTCACACCTCCCTCCAGGAGGACTTGACCTTGTCATGAGGTCAGAAAACGGCTCTAAGGAATGTAGTGTACATGCTCAACTGAGAGAGGAGAGAGGGGTGTGATGTGTTTGTGTGGAAGGGCACAGAATCCCTAGAAAGAAGACAACCATGATTACTAGCAGCCTCCACTTGTATGAGTGATTTAGCTGAGAGTCAGACTGTATATGACTGTGAAGAGCTTGATATTTATATTTATTGCATTTTTAAACATTTTTCTATTTACTAAGAAAGAAAGAAAGAAAGAAAGAGAGAGAGAGAGAAAGAAAGAAAGAAAAAGGTTTTGAAGGTTTTATTTTTGTTTTTCTGGAGGAGAGTGGCCAGTGATTTCATATTGCATGGCTCCAAAAATCAGTCAAGTCATGTCTGATCAGATAAACTAATTTTCATAGATCCTTTGGTAGTTGCAATTAGATGAGGGTGTTTCTCTCTCACTCAACACATGGTTTCACTTTATGTGTTTCTAACACTTTACTCAAAGCAATAACAGCTTATGGATTTGCGAGTGGGCACGTATTAACGTATTACCTTACTTTAGGAGTATGATCTAGCAGGCAAATTATTTAAAATATTTGTAACTGTAAAATAGGATGACACTATGACACTAGTCACAATGGTTTGTGAAAATAAGAGGTGAAGTAAATAAAACGCAATGCTTAGTGACTGAAGTGTCATTAAATGGTTACTGTTATTCATAGGTGTGGTGTTGTTAAATTGTATACTCAGCTCCCAGCTTGTCTTGATTGGGACTATGTATTTCCTCTGCTGTAGGAAAACTTCATTGGGATAGCAAGATCATAGTCATTGCATCTTTTAAAAATATTCATAGTCTCTTACGAAATAAGACATTTAGAAATTGGCTTATGCAAATTTTCTACATGGTTGATGTTTGCCCAGCAATGTTTCTGGTGGACGAAGCTTATTTTCTGAGGAATTAATAGTGAGTTCCAGAATCTAAATGACAACATCTCACCCCCAAAGAGAATTTGTTTTTAATACAACTGAAAGGAACAGTCACAATAAAGCCCGTCTTAAAATTTTATAAGGGGAAAACGACAGATGGAAAACTATTTAAAGAGAAATTTGGAAAAATAAAGCAAAACGTTATCACTCTGATTTTTGTCAAAATGATTAGAGATTGAGGGAGGTCAGAACTGTAGGTGTTGAAATTCAAAAGTTTGATGCTACAATTTCTGGACAGATACTTCCCAGGGAAGTTCCATATCCAGCTTTTGCTGAGTTATCCTCACGTTTTTACATCTGGTAGTGTGGCATGTCTGTTATTATCATTAGTTCAGGAAGAAATCATCTTACCTTCATAATTTCAGAAAGCATTGTTCACAGAAGTAGTGAGGATAGAGAATCTTCATCTACTTTCTTAGGAATGTTTTTGTGGCACTCTTGGAATTCTATGTAAGTGGTATCTTTTTCTTGTTTGTTTGGAAAATCTGATTAATGGATTTCAGAATCCAAGTCTTGGTTTTCCATCAGTTTTTCACTGGGTGAAAATTAAAATTTGCTTCAGCATGAGTTTAGGAATTACCAGTGTGTGATTTCAGATTTATGGAAATAGATGGAATTCAATTAAACTTGGAGGAAAGAGTGCATATAAATAAAGTATATATCCAATTTAATCTTGATCAAACTTTTCATATGGGGGGTTTAATTATGTCAACTAGCCACTTTTGAACTATTCCCATAATTCCATCCTGACATTTGTTCTGCTCCTCAATTGAAAATAAAGCAAGCCCAGACCAAAAGGGTTAGAGGCAAACAGGGCAAGACGATAATATCACTTAATGATGTGCTGTAACTGAGAGGAAATAAAAGATTTGGATGACTTTGTTTTACTTCATAAATGATCACATTTCTCCACTTGGACTGATTTAGTAATGTAGGTTACTTGGCTACCATTATGAACACTTGTAATCATGGCATGTAATTACACCCCGTTTTGTTCATATGGGCTTATTCTGAACAGTAATAGATAGTGGGGACATTGACAAAGGTACTACACTTATTTTCTCTTTCAGCAATTTCTATGGACATATTTAATGTTCATAAAGAATGACAGAGCCCTGAGGGCTCTATGAGGTGTGGTGCTAAACATTTTGCCCTGATGTTAGTCTGGGCATGGCAAGAGTTAACCATTAGGGGGTTTTATATTTGCACAGGGTATACAGTGAATAAGACAAGTTTCCTGTCCTTAAGTTGTTTACACATGTAGGTAGTGAGATGAGCACAAAAACAAATATATACTAAACAAATGAAAGCTAAAGGAAGCTAAAGCAAGAAGAAATGTATTCTGTCTCCTTGAGAGTCAGCAAGACTAAGATTTGGTAAATCCAGAGTGAATGAATAAGAGTTCATCTGGCATGGAAGCAAAGAATGAAATCCCAGGGGAAGGCAAACACACACCCAAGTTGTGAGCTTGTGTGTCATTTGATGGGGGAAAATTGGTCCCTTCCAGTAAATTAGAATGAACCTCTATGCATAGAACACCTACAGAAACAATGAAAAAAATGATTAATGTGTTGATGTTGTTTATATTTTAGATCGATCAGAAGGGAACATAAAGTGCAGAAAATAAAATGTTATAGTAGAACCATTTTTATAGGTAGACTTAGAAAAGACCACATGTTAGTGGTTAGATGTTAGTATTAGAGTATTAGGACATAACAATATTTGAAGTTAAATTCTAATTATTTGCAATTGTATTTTTTATTTCCTGACTTTCAAATAAAAACACTTCAGCATAGTGTTAACCTAGAAGGGAGAAGAGTCTAATATTTGATTAGTTCGGGCAGTGGCAGAGAATGCAAACCAATTCCAATTCCATGCTTTCCTTAATTTGGTAAATTCCTAAAGCAGCACAAGTAAAGATACTAGCCAAATATGAGCTATTTTGCAAGTAATCAAATGGGTGTTATTTAACAGAATATCATGGTAGCTAACTGGAGGTCTTGGGCCTGTGTGCACAAGTGGTGCCAGGGACTTGTCATGAAGATAAGCCAGAGGAGACAGGTAGGGAAGCACCAGCCTTCTGCTTACAGGGGTCTCAGCAACTCCACTGAGGGACCTTAAGCATGTACCTGCCTGTCGTTGGCCTCAACTGCCCTGCCTTCAAGAAGGTATAGTTTTATTTCTCCACCTTTTGACAAGACATCCTGAATGTGATAATGTACCTGTAAGTACATTAAGAAAATAATAGAAGTTAGTAAGTGCCAAAAATACAATAGATTGCTAAAAATAACTAGTTATCAAAAGAAGTTATTTGACTGAATTAATCTTGTCATTTGCTCTAATGAGATCATGACCAGTCATTCACCGTTGAAATCTTCAAAATTTTTGAACTTGGTCTGGCAACATGTATCTGGATTCTTGCAAGCATTGAGTAACTTGAACCCAGCCATTCTAATTCTAAGAATCAATTCTAAGGAAAATACACCAGAAATATGTCTATGAGAGACTTACATTTACAACAAAAGAATTTGAAACCAAAAAAGTCAAACCATATCAGATTAAATGAATTAAAATATGACATATTATACTATGATAGTCAATAAAAATATTTACAAAGATATCCGAAATACCTTTTTGCATTGTTAAGAAGAAAATCAGAATGCAAAAAAACAGAATTCATATATATAGCATATGTGAACAACTATGTAAAATATAAGAATATGAAATTTGAAAGTGTTTTTCTTTAAGTGATGGTATTTTCTATATTACCTGTGATTATTACATATAATTTTATAACCAGAAAAATAAAATTTAAACAAACCAGAAATGGCTGATTTTCACCAATTGCACAAAAATGTTTAATGGCAAACATGACCAAATGAGGTGATTACTAGGAAAATCATAGTTCACTTTATTTTATTTTGTTCCTTTTATAAACTCTTTATGTGTCTACTATATTTAACATTGTGAGCAAAGATTATTTATATTGAGACTTTTTTTTAAAGAAAGATAACCAGCAAAAGATTAAAATTCTGAATATAAGCTAAAGTACATTAAGATCTAAAACGTTTAATTTCAGTTTTAAACAATGTTTTTTTTGAAAATGTGAAGAAACTTGGAAAGAAAGAGTATGAATTGAATATTCCAAATAAGAGCATTGTTTGTTTAAAAAAAAACACACAATATGAATTAAGAAATGAGAATTTTTTTTGTTAGGAAAAAATTCTGCATTAAACACAAAACAAAAGACTCCTCGTGAAAAGGAAAACCAATTCTTTTAATTAGTAATTTGATGATGTGGTCACCAAGTTATAGTTTGAGGTGTCCTTGTCACTGCACTTGAAGGAGTTACTCTCATTTTACCTGCACTCATCCTTTGCGGATTTTTATTAAGAAAAAAAATCAGTGGGGGAGAGCATATCCAAAAAAAAGAAAGGCTTACAGTTTGACATTCTAAATATATCTAGAAGACATGTTAAATTGCAGTTGATAAGGACACCAAGGTGGAAAAAGTTGCATAACCTCATGTCTGATTATTTATCACATTGGTGGAAAGATGACATGAATTGATGCATGAAAACATGTCTGAAACAGAATAGATACTCCACATGTAAATGCTCTTCTTGTTATGTATTAAGATATTAAAACAGTAAATAAGTAGAAGCAGAATTGTGCTTTCAGAATCTCAAGCTGGCAGGAAAATGGAAGCAGCTTTAGAGCAGAAAGAACTAGGGTTTTTAGGAGAGAAGTTAAGAGAGATTTTTAATAATCCATACAAGAGCTAATAAATACCCCAGGGGAAATAAATATTTACAATGTGCATTGGAGAGGATGCAACGGAGAAGGTTGGGAAGGAATTGGTTCGGTGTCAAGCAGAAACGAAAGTGTATAGAGCAATTTGGG
This sequence comes from Arctocebus calabarensis, assembly GCA_963573935.1. Classification (NCBI taxonomy): domain Eukaryota; kingdom Metazoa; phylum Chordata; class Mammalia; order Primates; family Lorisidae; genus Arctocebus; species Arctocebus calabarensis. The sequence goes on along the minus strand of CAUYON010069478.1, from coordinate 27,608 downwards.
AAATTAGCTCCACAACATTGGAAGAGCAGAGATATCTTTGAAATCCTAAAGACCAGGAAATAAAATTGAGAGAGCTTTGTGTGACAAGGACCAATTTAAACTCAGCTTCTTGGAAGGGATAGAATAGCTATGGCACACACACTTATTGCTTAAAATTCTTAAGAGCCGCAGAGACTGCAGGACAAGTCAGGTGAAACTTTCCATTTCATTAACTGGCACAGGTAAGAATCATTAAGGCTACAGCTTTTCAACAAAAATATCTACAGTCATAAGACAACCCTTCAAGTAGAAAGACAAGTATAAAGAACTAGGGATAAGAAAACAAATGTAACAGGTCAGAGAATACTAGTTTAAAAGAACCAAGCAAGGCCAGGCATGGTGGCTCACACCTGTAATCCTGCCACTCTGAGAGGACAAGGTCGGTGGATTGCCTGAGCTCACAGGTATTAGACCAACCCAAGCAAGAGCAAGACACCATCTCTAAAAAATAGCTGGTGTTGTGGCAGATGCCTATAGTGCTACTTAGGAGGCTGAGGCAAGAAAATGGCTTGAGCCCAAGAGTTTGAGGTTGCTGTGAGCTATGACACCATGCATTCTACTGAGGGCAACACAGGGAGACTCTGTCTCAAAAAACAAATAAACAAACAAAAACAAGCGAATAGTCAAAAAGTAAAGAATGCTCTTCAAAAGGCACTGGAATGAGATGAATTGCCAATAAATAAACAAGAAAGCCACTCATTCTTTGTGAGAACTGTAAAGAAATTTGGAGACTGAGTTAAATTATAAACTCTTTGAGAATCAAAACAGCTCTTAGACTTTTTCAATGTTCTCTGAGAACTGTACAGAACCCCAAAAGGAGGAGGAATTTCTCAATACTAACTTCAGATATTTCCAAAGAGGATAATTCAAAATCTTGAACAGTGGTTCTCAACCTTCCTAATGCCCCGAGCCTTAAATACAGTTCCAGTGGGTCAGGACAGGACCCACTGGAACTGTATTTAAAGAATATAGCGGTTGAGAACCGCTGCTCTAGAAAGTAAAGCAAGGGGTTGGAGAAAAATGCACTAGGGAGTTGTAATCAGGTTTAGTCAAAAGAATCTTCTCTTAGCCAGGCATAGTGGCTTATGCCTGGAATTCCAGCATTGTGGGAGGCCAAGACAAGGGAATTTCTTAAATTCAGGGGTTTGAGGTTACAATGAGCTATGATAGGGCTACTGCACGTCAGCCTGGGGAACATAGATAAACACTAACTCACATGTGTATATGTGTATATGTATACTCACACATTTCTTGTAAAATAAAATAAAAATTTCCCTTAGCCAGGGCAGGAGCCCTTCGCAATATCTATCCAGTGAAAGTGTGGATTTCTAGGGCCCTCTGTCTGTTGCCTATCTCATTCTTCCCCTTTCTGAATAAGACAGGGATGCTTATTGCTGTTACCTTGTTTTCGTTCCACATATAGTTTGAGTGTGGGAAGTTCAAATGACTTGTCTTTTTGCTTCATAAACCCTAATACAAATTGTGTCTGAGGCTAATGAAGAAACTAGAGATCGTCACCCTGAAATCTCAAATTTTGAGTTTACCATCCTGGGAGGTGATACTGTGGGTTGTTTTACTTGTTGAGGAATAGAGTGTCGTCCATGTGCATGTTACACCCAAGAATCATGGTCTTCAATGACCATAGGAGAGAGCCAGATACCGATGCAATCACACGAGGACATTTTATTCAAGCTCAAGCCTGGGCTGCCGGCACTCCCAGATGCATCTGGGGCCAAAAGCCCCATGCTCACTGCGCAAGCAGGAGTTTTTATGGGGTGGATATAGGGTGGGGGGTGTGGGAACAAAGTATAGTCTCTGGATTGGTTATTCCTTGTGCCTATACTAAAGTTTAAAGCTAATTTGGTCCCACTAATTTTAATGGGGGTGGGTGGGCAGATGCATTCCAGGAGATGGGGAACGGTGTGGCTTACTAAGAGATGAGACTGGGGACTTTCAGGTTTGCTCTGAAAATGGAGGATGAAAGCTCAGAATGGTGCTGGGTCCTTCATGCACAAGTAAAAGGGAGCAAAGAAATGCCAAGGGAGTGACTGAGGGGACTGTGGCAAAGGCAGCGGTGCTCCCTGGCATCCTGCAGCTGCCGCTTGTTCTCTGGCCCTTCTGTAGTTGGATGGGGCCAAGTTTCTTGCCCTAGCCACTGTGAACAGTTCTTTAGATTTTCCCTAGAACTGTGGGGTGAAATCAGTTTCCTCTGCACAGAAGCTCACGACTGCTGGCATACAACCATTCAGCCTTCTCTCCCCACTACTCTACAGATCAGAAGTGTCTGGATATGGACAGTGCACCTCCAAGATCACGGATCACCCATTAGCAGGGAAACACCCACCCACTGCCTAGACCCTGAAATAGGAAAATATTAAAAAAAAAAAAAAGCAGGAAGTAATATTTGTGGTTTGTTTGCTTTTATAGCATAAGCTTAAATCTTTCTTAATTATTACAGAGATTATCTAGTGTAAGTTTTAAAAAATCGAGGGTGAAGCATTGGAGCGTTACTTTTGGAAACTTTTTCTATTATTTTCTAGAAAAAAAAACTTACTGAAATCTTTATTTGAAACAACTCAGAATATATATCCTGCCAGGGCATCAACATCAAACTCTTGAATTTCAGGGTGATGAGCAGCTGCCTTTACATTGGATATAGGCGTAGATTATCTTGTTTCAGAAACCAATGAAACTAAAAGACAAGTTATAAGCCCCACACTTCCTCAAACTACAATAGAAGAACTAAGGACAAGAGGATACTCAAAGTTTTAACAGGACTTTCATGTAATCTTATCTTCTTTCCTCCTGGTAAATTATAGGACTGAAGGATGTATTTCCCCCAATTTAAAAAGAAATCCCTCCAAGTCTTCTCTAGTTCACTTCACTTCCTAGAAACTCTGACACATAGGTGAATATCTTTCTTTTCCCCTTTATACTAAATCTCCTGGGGATTTTAAATTTGGGCTCAGTGCCTGTAGCTCAAGAGGCTAGGGCGCCAACCACATATACCAGAGCTGGCAAGTTCAAATCCAGCCTGGGCCCGCCCAACAACAATGACAACTCTAACAAAAAATAAATAAATAAATAACCAGGTGTTGTGGCGGGCACCTGTAGTCCCAGCTACTTGGGAGGCTAAAGCAAGAGAATCACTTTAGCCCAAGAGTTGGAGGTTGCAGTGAGCTGTGATGCCACAGCACTCTACTCAGGGTGACAGCTTCATATTCTGTCTCAAAAAAAGAAAAATAAATATGGCCAAACCTTTAGAATCTTAACCATGTAGTACCTTGACCTCAATTTCTCATCTATCATATTCTTTCTTCTGTCCTTCAAAGAACAGCATAAAAAATACTTCAGATTTACTGATAACTTTACTTCCCATTCACACCTCAATTCTTGGCAAGCCATCAAAAAAACAAACAAAAGGCTCTAAATATGGCCACAAGTGTCCCCATAACGGCAAACCACTGAGCACTGCTAATCCTCAACATACCTGTTTCTCACAGGCATTTGACACTACTTTGAAATACATTTTCCTCTTGGCTTTTGTGAACTATTCATTCTCTCCTGATTTATTGATAGCACCTTTACAGAGTTTTTCTTCTACTATTGGGTCTTTAAAGTTTAGAGTTCCTCAAGGCTCGCTTTTAGGTTATTTTGTTTTCATTGCTGTATAGTCTTTTCCTAGGTGGATTCTTATACTCCCATGATTTAAATGGTGACAATTATATCTGAGGGCATCATTCTTACCAGGATCAGACCCAGCCGTCCTGATCTTAGATGCTGCATAGCGAGACCTGAAACTTCCCAGTTATCTTACTTTGATGTTGCTTACAAACAATACGAGTTCTTTTTTTTTTTTTTTTTGAGACAGAGCTTCAAGCTGTCACCCTGGATAGAGTGCTGTGGCATCACAGCTCACAGCAACCTCCAATTCCTGGGTTTAAGCGAGTCTCCTACCTCTGCCTCCCAAGTAGCTGGGACTACAGGTGCCCACCATAACGCCTGGCCATTTTTTCTTTTTTTTGGTTGCAAACATCATTGTTGTTTGGTGGGCCTGGGCTGGATTCAAACCCGCCAGCTCAGGTATACATGGCTGGCGCCTTAGCCTGTTGAGCCACAGGCACCAAGCCAACAATAGGAGTTCTTACTGAGATTTTCAGTCTAGAAAAGCTTCACTCCCTCTTCCTCATGCATATGCCATCAACTCTAACTCCTACATTTTTCCTGAAACCACTGACTTGTTTCCTTTCTTCTTGAACCCCTTAGTCTGACCCATCTTAATAATTTGCATGTTATATTTATGGAGCTTCCTAAATAGACTCACTTGTTCCTTTGCCAGGCACTTTTCCATACTGCAGCCAGCATGGGCTCTCAAAAACATAATTCTGAACTTTTAATTATCCTAGTAAAAACTTTTTAATGATTTTCCATTGCTTTTATGAAAAATTTAAATCCTTACCACGGCCTCTCAGGCCACAAATGAGCTGACCCTGCTTCTCTCTCTGGTGCTTTTTGTTTTTTTCATTTTATCCTCAATTCCCTTTATGCATCATGATTTTGATTATTACGCCTCCTTCCTATTGACTGGTTATGTATTCTTCTCTTCCAAATGGAATTACTTTTCTCTTTATTTTAATGGATCTAATGTCAATTTATCTTTCATATGTCCCATTCACATCTTATATTCCCAAACTCCTTAGTTATATTAGGCCCCCTTACTTTTTATCTGTTAAATGAATCATATCTATAACAATTTAATCTCTTGTATTTTTCTGAGAAGTACGTATTTGTGGTCTTGACTTTAGGAGTCATGGGACTGAGGACCTTATTTGTCTTTCATCAACTTATCTTTAGTCCTCAGCGTGGTGCTTGTTACAAAGCTGGGCCCCCAGTAAATAGTTGCTGACTGGTTGAGGGACACACTGGTTCACTCACTCTAAAATCAATAGGGAATAATTCAAACGGGACACGTGTAGAGCAAAATGTTACCACTGAACCACCAGTGAATATGTCTGTACATCCTTTTTATTGGTGGAAATTGTGGTGAACAAAGAGAATATTTTCTACATTTCTCTGCTCATCTTGCAAAAATTCTGCTTTCCTGTGTTGAAGGTGAAGTAAAGGAAACCTAGGGCAGATGGGTCAGGAGAAGACTCTAGCCAGCTTCAAACTCAGGCATGAAACAGACCCCTGAGACCCTCTTTATTACTTGGCATTTGTAAAGATCTTAATCGTGATTCAGACCAAGAGATGCAAATTCAGAGCTTGCAAAAAAAGATCATCACCAGTGAATAACTTCTCTAAGTAAGAAGCATATTGAATAATAATAAAAAAGTTTGTCCCAAACATTAAATAAGAACTGAGTGCCAGGGTGCAATTCTACGCCATTGTATGCACCATCTCATTTATTTTTCATAGAAACCCTATTGAGTAGCTGATTTGTTAATACTCTTTTTTTATATATGAGGAAACTAAGACTTGAGGAATGAATTAATGTGCCCAGTAACTCCCAGTTTAAAGGATATAGGGCCTGCACATTCCCATTCTGAAAGTCTGTGTGCAGAACGTGGGCTCTGGAGTCCCTGTGGATTTCTTAACAGACACGAAGTATCTGTGCCTGGCCTTTGCATTCAGGTTTTATGGAAACTCAGTAGAATACATTCTGATGAAAATATTTTCCTTAAGATTTTTCCTATCAGTAACATGGTCCTTCTCTTGTTTCTCTTCTGCACACAGGAAAACCCTCAAGCATTTAGTTTTAATGTTGAAAACATGATTTTAAAAAATCAAGTGTGTCTGCTCAGTTTTGTGGGGGGGAGGTGCACTCCGTTATTTTTAAATGCAGTTACCTGTGGTATGGTTTTGATACGTGAAAAGTTTTCTAAACTTTACAAGATGCATATATTTCTTTAGACTCTAATTTATTCTTAGATATGCATTGGGAGAAATCAGGCTCCATTGTCAGTAAAAGCAAAGGTGTGGAGATGCTCCTAACTGGGAGGAAAGAATAACTTGGTAGGCGACATCAGAAAGCGCTAAATGGATTTTTGATTAAATTTTCAAAATTCCTTTTCATGTTGAGTGAAGCAGAGAGATTTTTAGGCTGGGAGGTAAATCTTCTACACACATCAAAGTTTTAAAAAATAGTCTCATTAATGCACTTTCTTCCCTGATGGTCTGATGGGATTCAGGATGTCAGAAGTCACCCACTGCGCCCAAACATCTTCCCATTAGACAGCATATAGTGTTCAAAATTCCAACATTTTGAACATTATCATTCTTTCAGGCTTGGGTGATATCCCTAGTTAAAAATGTAAATATAATGCCTAAAGAAATAAGTTTATGCCAAAACTGGTCATTAAAACATTAATATAAATTGGTTCTCAGACTCTATCTAGTGAGATGGAGTTGAGAATAAATTTGTGGGATACAGGAGAGAAGAGATGGATGGATGCAGTCCTGGTACTCTGGGAGGACAAGATGAGCAGTTTAGATAAAGGAAAGACCAGGCTTAGGCCAAATAATAGCCAGTGACCAGCCTTGAGGTCAACAAGGAGGGTGAATCACTTGAGCTCAAGGGTTCTAAGCCAGCCTGAGCAAGAGCAGGACTCCATCTCTGTTAAAAATAGAAGAAGTCGCTGGGAGTTGTGGTGGACACCAATAGTCCCAGCTGTTCAGGAAGTTGAGGCAAGAGGATCTTTTGAGCTGGGGAGTTTGAAGTTGCCATGAACTATGACACCAACTCACTCTAGCCTGGGGCCACAAAGTGAAACTCTATCTCAAAAAAAAAAAAGAGAGAGAGAGAGATAAAAGAAAAAAAGAATAACTTGAGGTCAGAAACAGAGATAGAGCAGGAACATATAAAGAGGAATTTAGGCAAGATAGAAAATAAACTTGTTTGGCTTTTTGGTGTTGCCTACAACTCTCAGTGACCTTACAGAGCACTCTGTTATATGTTGGAATCCTCAAAGGAGTTTTGGAAAAATTCTGAACACTCGATTATGTTTTTATCTACAATGCACATGTGACAGTGCTCTCGGGTCCCAGTTGGATGTGGACAAGATTTCAGAGCTGGGAGAGATGTGGGGCCACTTACACAGGGTATTCTGAACTTTTCTACAGGATAGAATCTGTACCTTAGAGTGACCTTGCCCTTCTTGAAGATTTGGATTTAGTCCATTTGAAAAGTGTCCTGGAAATCTCTAATTTCAGCAAGTATCTCATGTGATTCTCATAATCAGTCAAGTTCAGAAAATCCCAGTTATGAAACAGATCAGAAAACTGAGCCCTGGGTAGGAGAAAGAATTTGCCCAAAATAACATCGTGATGAGATAGAATCTTGCCGAGTTAAAAATCTAAAAATCTCAACTCAAAATGTATGTTCTATTCACTACCCAAGTCCTTCCCAGCTGTGCTTGATTTATTTAGTTATAAAACTGGCCTGATGCTTTTTGCCTTGTTTTTGCTTGTAAGCTACAACCATGGATAAAGTGCACAAGGGTGGGGAGGCAGATAACGTTGTGCTGGTATTAACCTTTTAATTAAATCAATTGCATGCACCTCTAATAAAGGGAGTGGAAAACAAGAGAAAAAAAGAAAACATATTTAATGCCCCCATTTATGGGGGTCCCAGAAGGTGTAAGTGTCAGGAAGCTGGAATTCTTCCAGTTGAACAGAGGAGTCGCCCAGAGGTTAGAGCTCTGCAGGCTCCAGGTTGATAGAAACAATATTCAGGTGACTAGACGCTTCTGCAGTGGCTCCACTCATGCCCAGAGAGCAGCTATTAGCAGGTTGGAGCGGGCCCAGGAAAGCAGGCTGCCTTGTTATTAATGGCAAATGAACTGCGGATGATGTTGTCAGAGAGTCGCCCTATGTGGTCCCCATTCTCCGCGCCACCTCGGAACACACAGGGTGTTGTTTTGGAATTGCACTCGGCCTGGGCCTGAAGTCTGCTTTCCTGGTTCCAGATCTGGCCAGTAGCCAAAGTGCTTTTGTATTGAGAACTAACTGGGGGTGAGGCAAGGTGCTGTGGTCAGCTCCTAGAGCTGGTGCAAAGGAAAATATTTAGAGAACTTATTTTTAACTGCCTTGGTGCCTAAATTGGCTGCTCCAAGAGGGCGGACACTCTGAGGGGTCAGCAAGAAGATGCCTGATGCTACACCTGAAACCAAGTCTGTGCCTACTTCTCAGGCTTGTGCAGTTCAGTTCTTTTTATCTACCTGACACCTCCTGTGCTGTGGAAGCAAACAACATAGTAGAAATAATAAGCAGCTACAGGGGCTGTAGTCTTGGGTTTGAATGCCAGATCAGTCCTTTTTAAGGTTTATTATTACTACTTAAACTCCCTGGACTTTATTCTCATCTTTCAGTTGAGGATAATATTTTCCCCTCTTATGAATTTTTAATAGGAATTCATTTAAAAAATACCTAGTAGATAAAATTACCTAGTATATACCTAGTCATTACCTAGTAGATAAAATTATTACATTATACATGCCCCTTATATATTTCTTTCATCAAGAGTCTTCCTTATTCATTGCTGTAACCCAGGAATTCACTATAAGATGTAGTGCAGGAAAGAAACTTAATATATATTTTTGAGTGAATGGATGAATTAATAATTAAAAATGACACTAGGTGAATTTAAATTCCATACAAATCCTTAATAGCCTACCTGTTGTAGCCTCCTTCATGTAATCCTTTTAATATCCTCTCACACTAATTACCTCAACATTTCATAACCCGTTAGAGTCTCTAAGATTTGTTCAACTTTAAGTTTATTTTTTATGTGTATTTCTTGAGCATAACCTATATGCCAAATCCTCTGTGATTTGCTGAGGCAAACTGCTAGTAAATGAAACACAACTTATGCTCTCAAAAAAAAGTTAGATACTCTATAAATTTTCACTGCAGTAAAAAATAATATAAGCATAATGTGTTTTGATTGAAGAAGAAATAAAAAGCTAAGGAAATATTAGAAGGTGGCACTTAGTCATCTGGGGACATAGGATGGTTTCCAGAGATGCATCTGTGATTGTTGTAGCATGCTACATGCAGGATTTCCAAGTGTGCTTCTATGTAAATGTATGACTGAGTGTGTGTCCATGCACACGCACATGTCTTAAGTATTGGAGTTTTAGCAATAGATGTCTATTTTCATGTAAACTCAGTACATTCTGAGAGAGAAATTATGTAGCTCCACAATTTCCTCATCCAATATCTATTAGAGAGATATACTGTGTCTTTGTAAGATATCTTTCCTACACTATCAAAAGAATGACTTGGAAGCTAGGATACTCCCTATAAGTTATAGGAATGTATTTATCTAAAGGCACTGATAGCCAAGATTCTGCAGAATTTGAGACATTATTCGTGGACTATTGCTTTAATTAGTCTAATTGATGATGGGGAAAGATGTGTCTCCTATCCTAGACTGGGGATTGTGGCAGAGAGCCTTGAGAACTGGGGAGAACGTCGGACATGGGGCTAAACAGATGTGGTGCACAGAGCTGCCCTTTTAGTTGGTTGGGAAAGTGGAGGGAGTTGGAAAGACACATTATTTGACTTAGCTGCGTCCCTGTCCTGCCTCCCTGGCAACTGCACACATTGCAGACCAAAAATGGTTTTTGATTGACTTGTACTTGATTTTGAGGTAGTACAGGATATTATGAGCTCTGAGCTCAAGCTCAGGGCAAAGCAAACTCCAGCAGGACATTTCTTTATAAAATAGCAAGGTCCCTACAGGATTTCTATGCTTCAGCCTTATATTCGGCAGTTATAATTCAACCACTGAGACGTTCTCTTCCAGCCAGTTGATGTGAGAGGTTCTTGGATTGTAGACTCTCTCTGAAGCAAAAGATGTACCCCGGTGCTGAGTCTAAGCATATTGTTTAACTGCATTCAGAGCTCAAACCAGGTGATATTGAAAGGTATCTTAGAAAAATCTAATACTATTTTCAACTTTTAACTCCCTTCTGTGTAATGATAAGGAAGAGACACAAAGAAGCTCTGAGCCTAAGTACATTAAAAATATCCATTAAGAATGAAATACACTAACTTTCCTGTGCATGTATTTTAGGTAGACTTTTTTATTGGCAAAGTATGTGGTTCCAACATCCAAATAAAATGAAAATGTTTTTGTTTCCTCATCCCAAATGCAACAAACACCTTACTTTCAAAGTCTTTCTCTAAACCCAACCACATTCCATGTTCTTTGTGAGGAATTTGCTCAGCACTTTTGACATAAGAATGGCATGTGGAAAATTATAGTGCTCATATGTGTAAAACACACATAGGAAATCAATGTCATCTTCTATTGTTGGCAAGAATTTGGACAAAACATTGGATAGATATTATACTGCCAGATCATGGATAGCCTTGTGTGTGGGGCAGAAGGGATTTATATGGTACCAATTATTGAGTTCCTGCTGTAACTCTAGCCTGCAATAAGGCAACTATCATGCCTATAGCATAGCTCTAAATATCTCTACATGATTTGCTAATGTGTTCCCCTTTTTCTACTAAGAAAGATAAAACTCAGAGAATATAAATAACTTTTTCTCTGTCACAGAGTGAAAAAAATGGCAGAACTTGGTATGAATTCAGATCTAACTGAATCAATGTGTGTATTTTTAATAAAACATTCATTTTAGAGAAAAGGGTAGATCTATTATTAGGCAAAGCTGAGATATTGGAAATACTTGCTTATCTTCCTTTCCTACTTTTGTCTGTGTTTTGCTTATCCTGTGCTTTCCATGATATTTGAATCCCATCCAGGTCATGTTGTTCTGCTCTCAAAGACCCCTACCTTTTACTCGCTATACTTGTCTGTAAACACATTTGCTAATAACAGTTAATGTCACAAACAACACCTCATTCAAAGTGGTTGGAAATTTAATGGGAAGTGGCAAAAATGTCTTAAAGACACATGGTGAAATAAAGTCTCAAACCTGTACTCTAAATAAATATGACAAGTGCAGTTATACAGAGTTTCAGATGGGCAGGAGGCAGGACGATTTAGTATTTTCCTCCTTTTGTTCCCCAAATCACATTCTTCTAGGCACTTTCTAGTGACTGGGATTTGGTTAACATTTATTAAAAGATACTAACACATTCATTCAATAAACCGTTAGTACTATAACTCTAGGAATGGTCACAGCTCTGGGGTTACGAGAAGGAAGGTATAGTTGCTGTCTTCAGAGAACATGATATCAAATGGGAAAAGTTGTCCAGCAGGCAGGACACGGGACTCTGGATCCAGTGATATCATATGATGGTGTGGGGACATGTAAGGGACTCTTTAGAAGAGATTACGAGTTTGGGACTGCTTACTGCCACCCCCCCCCCAAAAAAAAACACAATGTTTGAGTTGAGTAGAAAAATTCATAGGAAACAGCCAGAAATAAAAATAAGGGATTTAAAGAGGACAAACATATTGTCCTAATTCCGGGTGCCCTTTATCTACCAGCACTAATACGAATATTGCAATTTCTTTAATTAGTTTAAATTTTGTTAATTTGTTAAGAATTTAATTGTTTCCCATCTCTGTGCAAGTAATGACTGTGTCCAGGTGAGGACACAGGAGCACTGTGATATCCCATATGGTAGCTTTCAGTCACATGAAGCTGATGAATATTAGGAATGTGACTTACGTGACTGAGAAACTAAATTTTAATTAAGTTGAAATGTGACAAAATTATAAAACATGAATTGAATTTTAAAAACGTAGTATGAAAAAGCAAATTTAAAGTACTCTACTTTTTTGTTACATGGAGAAGGGTATGTTGTGTTAAATAAAATATAATATTAAAAAAAAGAGAGAGGAAAAGGCATTCCGTAAAGAAGGATGCATGAGAGAACAGGGCACACACAGGGAATGTCTTAACGGGCTCGAGCTGCTGGGGAAAGGTACCAGAGACTCTGTAGGTTAAACAGTAGAAATTTGTTTCTCACAAATTTCGGGGCTGGAAAGAGCAAGATCAAAGTGCTGGTTGGCTTGGTTACTGGTGAGGGTTTACCTCCTGGCTTGCAGGATACAACTTCATCAGGAGAAGAGAGATGCTCTCTCCTGCTTCTCTAAGGGCATTAATCCCATCATGAGAGTTCATCATCGAAAACTCCAAAAGACCTCATGTCCAAATACCATTGCACTGGGAATTAGTGTTGAAGTCATAAATTTAGAAAATGTTGGCAACAGCCCCAAACTATACCATGAATTCCCTCCCAGTGACTAGCAGAGACGAGAGGGTGAGAGAAAGATGAAAAGGTAGCTGGCTACCTCTCAAGTGTGGGGACCAGTGAAAAGCCCCTCACTCCAGGCTAGCTCCTTTTTTATTACACCGATCATTGTTTTAGTCATCAATCTAATGGGGGAGCCTAAACCCTTATCTCATGATTCTCACTGGGCTTGCATTTTCTAACCAAACTATTTATTTCACTATGTTAATTATATTGATTTTACCTCTTATTATTACTGTTCTAAGTTCTTTATGATCTTAACACAAACAGACCATAGTACAGGGAACACAGTCCAGGAGCAGGATGTCAAAGCAGACCCTAATTAGCCCACACACACAAATCACAGACATGGCAATTAACCCACCGGAAGCCCACCACTCAGAGTATGCTTCTGTCCATACCGAGATGACAAGAGAAAGGAGATATTTTTCTCCTTATCTTTTCCTGAGCGACTTTTTCTCTCATAATGAGGTTTAGATGTTCATACTGTCCCCAGTACATTTTGCATTCCCTAATGCCCCAGAAGCTCTCACTCTCCCTGAGAAGGCAGACTCCCCCAGGACCTCTGAGCAGAGTTGTGCTGGGTGAGGGGTGAAACTCCAGGAAGACAGTTTCCTCTTCTTAAAGGGCCAGGCTTCCAGGCTGCACATTTTGCAACAGATTTGGGGTTTCTCTGATCCAACCCCCTCCTGTCTCTGTTCCCTTTTGCTCTTCATCTGTAATCATTTTCTTAATTCAATTCCTAGCCTACTTATAATAAACTATCAAATACTGATTTTAAGCTCGTTAAATCATTATTTCTAGCAATGCAAGCACATCAAGATAAGGCTCTTCCTTTAAGTACCCACACGTGCACCCACAAGAAAACACATTATTCAGTCCACACCAGGTAATTACAAATCCTATAGTGCAGTTAAAGTAAAGGATACCTATAAGAAGTATTAGGAAATGAGTAAAGATGATAATGGAGGCATACAGGTGAGCCAAGTCAAAGGGGCTTATTTTTGTGTGTTTAAGGAAATAGCTTGAGGTACACCATGGAGATACTGCTATTTCATTTCTAGTTCATCACAATAAAATAAGTCATAAATTTTTTTGTTTTCCCCAAACATACAAAAATTCTCTTTACAATACATTTTAGTTTATTAAGCATGCAAATAGCATTATGTGTAAAAAAACAATGTGCATACTTTAATTAAAAATACTTTATTGCTTGCCTGTAGTCCCAGCAACTGGGGAGGCTGAGGCAAGGGAATCGCCTAAGCCCAGGAGTTGGAGGTTGCTGTGTGCTGTGTGGGATAAAAGTGAGACTCTGTCTCTACTAAACAAAACAAAAACAAAACCTTTATTGTGAAGACATGCTAATGAAAATCTGAGTCTTCAAGGAGTTGTAATCCTTGTGCTAGTGGAAGATCTTTCCCTGATGGCTGCTGACTGATCAGGTTGATGGTTGCTGAAGGTTGGATGGATGTGACAATTACTTAAAATAAGACAATTATGGAGTTTGCTACATCTATTTATTCTTCCTTTCACAAAAATTTCTCTATAGCATGCAACACTGTTGGATAGCATCTTACTCATGGTAGAACTTCTTTCAAAATTGGAGTCAGTCCTCTCAAACTATGTTATTACTGTAACAACTAATGTTATGTAATATTCTAAATCTTTTGCTGTCATTTCAACAGTGCTCACAGAATTTTCAACAGCAGTAAATGGCATCTAAAGAAATCCTTTTCTTTGTTCATCCACAAAAAGCAAATCCTCATTTGTTAAAATTCTCTCACATGATCACAGCAATTCAGTTACATGTTTAAGCTTAACTTCAATTTTCTTGCCATTTTCACCACTGAAGTATTGAACCCCTCTAAGTCATCTTTTAGAATTGAAATCAACTTCTTCTGAATTCCTGTTGATGTTGATATTTTGATCTCTTCCCAGAAATCACAAACCTTCTTACTGGCATCTAGAATAGTAGTTTTTTCTCAGAAAGTTTTCAATTTATTTTGCTCAGATCCATCAAAATAATGACTATGTCTAATGGCTAATTAGGCTTATAAATTAGCCATAATTTGCAAAGCTAATTATGGCAGCTATAGTCTTACGAAATGTGCGTTTACATAATACGAATTACAAGTCTCATATTACTCTTGAATCATGAGCTGCAGAATAGATAAAGTGTTAGAAGGCATAAAAACATCATTAATCTTCTATATATTCAATTAGAGTTCTTGAGTGATCAGGTTTATTGCCAAGGAGCAGCAATACTTTAAAATAAGTATTTTCTTCTGAGCAGTAGGTCTCGACAATGAGCTTAAAATATTCAGTAATTTATGCTGTGAAGTAATATGCTGTCACTCACTCTCTGTTGCTGAATTGATAGAGCATAGAAAGAGAAGATTTAGCATAATTCTAAGGGACCTAGAATTGGTAAATGAGCATTGGCTGCAACTTAAAGTCACCAGCTGCATTAATCCCTAGCAGGAGAGTCAACCTTTCCTCTAATGCTCTGAATCCAGGCACTGACTTTTCCTCTCTAGCTATGAAGGTTCTAGAGCACAGCTTCTTCCAAGAGAGGGCTATTTCATCTACGTGAAATCTGTTGTTTGATGCAGCATCTTCATCAGTTATCTTGGCTACATCTTCTGAATAACCTGCTGCAGCTTCTATATCATGACTTGCTGCTTCCCTTTACATTTTTAGGTTAGAGAAACGGTTTCTTTCCTTAAACCTGATGGGCCAACCTCTGTTAAATTCAAATCTTCTTCTACAGCTTTCTTACATCTCAGGATTCAAAGAATTAAAGAGAGTTAGGTCCTTGCTCTGCAATAGTCCTCAGCCTAAGGGAATGCTATAACTAGTTTACTCTTTGCACAAACCACAGACACAATTTTCATATTGGCAGTAAAGAAGTTTGGCTTTCTTATCATTTGTGCATTCAACTGGAATAGCAATTTAATTTTCTTCAAGAACTTTTCCTTTGGGCTTACAACTTGGCTTAATGTTTGTCATAAGAGGCCTAAAGCTTTATCTTGACTTTTGATGCGCCTTCCTCACTAAGTTTAGTGATTTTCTGGCATGTGTTTTAAAGTGAAATATATGTGGGTCTTCCTTTCATTTGAACACTTAGAGGCCATTGTAAGATTATTAATTAGCCAAATTTCCATATCGTCATGTCTCAGGGAATAGGAAGACCCAAAAAGAGGGAGAGAAATGGGGAAATATCTGGTCAGTGGAGCAGTCAAAACACACACCTTTATCATTAGGTTTCCATCTTGTATCAGCATCGTCTGTGACTCTCTAAAAGAATGACAAAACTAACATCAATGTACTGATCACAGATCCCTATAACAGATAAAATATTAATGACAAAGTTTGAAATATTGCAGGAACTACCAAAATGTGACAGAGACACTAAGTGACCACATTCTATTGTAAAAATGGTACCTATAGACTTGCTTAAGGCAAGGTCACCACAAACCTTCAAAATGCAGTGTCTTCAAAGCACAATAAAGCAAAATGCAATAGACTGCAGTATACTTGAATTTAAAACCTGAAGGCTAACGCTGTGCTGAAAGATACAAAACAGTTTCTGGAAAAAAATCCACAGGCAACATTTCCATCTTAAGCCATGAAAAATTCCCATTTTAGTATAGCGATCCACTGGGCAGTGTCTCTTTTTGACATCTTACATGTAACTGCCAGACAAGTAATTGCTAACTGAATATAGACTTTTTTTTCTTTCAAAGTAAGGGTAATTCAGTGCACTTATAACTGTCATTCTATCCTCTTATCCCTACATCTCTACACTGGCAGAAAATGCAATCAAGGAACTAAGGTTGTTGATCAGAAAGATTTTCAAAAGCAGAATTTGAGATCATTTGTAGTGACCACCATTGTCCACCAGGTGGCAAACAGCAGTGAGTCCTGGTCCACCTGGACTTGGCTCCCTATTCATCCTAGGAAGGCATGATTTCATACCTGGGAAATTACAGTGTTCTCATTTCGCATTTGACTCATTTATTCAGAAGAAAGCATTTGAAGGGGAAGAAAATAAGAGATTTATTTTCTGCAAGTGTAAAAGAGGCAACTTCACTTGGAGTTAAATTTTAATAGAGATTTTAAAAGAATACTTTGAAAAGAATTCTTTATCATACAATAAATGAAATTGTAAAAAGGGAAATGTGAACTTCCAATGATAGTCCAGAGCAACAATTTATACAAGAATTCATTTAGCATCCATTGCCTGTTGCCTAAACCTCTCATCCCTATTCTGAGTTCCTAAAGAAACAAAATAAAATATACATATTCAGAAACAGTGGCTACGTAAGCAGCACACAGTGGACTTGAAGTGAAACATTGTGGACCTAATTCTGTACCTGCTAGAAACTGGCTGTGTGGCCTTGTTCGGCCTTCACCCACGCTGGGCCTCAGTTTTCTCATATATAAAGCAAGGATATTGGATAACCACTGATACTAATAGGTCTTATTTGATGACCATTATTTAAGACCAGATTCTATGCTAAATGATTTGTGGCAATGTTTTATATATTACTTTCCCAATAACCTTACAAGGTAGATGATTATTTAACCCCTTCATGAGAAAACAGTCACATGCAAAGTGGGGCAACACTTCCATGTCGCAGGGTGTAAATGGGGGCAGGATTTGAGGCAATGCAGGTTGCCAACTGCAGAGTCTGGGTTTCCACCCACCACACTTAATGCTTTTGTGGATGATCTCTGATCATCTATTATATTTATAGATTATTTCAAATTGGTAGAACACCAGTTTTCATAATTCAAAATAAAACTAGCAAGAACTTATTTGTTTACATCATGTACTACTATAATAAATTACCTCAAACGTAGGGTTTAAGACAATATAAATTTGTTATTTTGCGGTTTTGATATTCAAATGTCAGAAATGAGTATTACTAGGCTAAAATCAAGATTTCAAGGGGACTGGGCACCTTTTAGGCCACTAGGGGAAATTCTGTGTCTTTGCATTTTCCAGCTTTGAGAGCCTCCTGAATTCCTTGAGTAACAGCCCCTTCTTTCACCATCAAAGTCAACAGCAGAGCAGCTTTAAACTCTCCAACTTTGACATCTACTCGTCATTTTATGGGAGGCATCCAAATAATCCAGAATAATCTCAAAATCCTTACCATTTGTAAAGTCTCTTCCACCATGTAGGGTAGCACATTCTCAGGTGCCGGAGATGGAGATTAGAATGTGAGTGTGTCTGACAGGAGGCTTCAGTTTACCAGGGTAGCCAGCTGTATTGCATTCTTACTGTTTCAAAGACTGTTCTAAGCACTTTGCAAGATTACATTTGTCTCTCCAACAGCTCAGTGAGAAAGTTACTACTGTAATCCCCATTTTTTAAACTGTTAAATAAAGAAGTTTAGGCTCAGGCAGTTTATATATTATAATACTTCGAGATCATCACAAGGAAGGAGTATAGTTTTTTGTTTTTCTCCTCCAAAGCTTCTTTTACTTTAAACGTATCAGAGTCTCTGCTACTAACAATTACTGTGCTTTCACAAATACATTGGTTATGGCAGTATCTTTTTTTTTTTTGAGACAGAGTCTTACTCTGTTGCTCTGGGTAGAGCAGTGGCATCATCATAGCTCGTAATAACCTCAAAATTCTGGGCTCAAGCAATCATCTTGCCTCTCAGCCTTCCAAGTAGTTGGAACTACAGGTGCCTGCCACCACAACTGGCTAGTCTTTCTAGTTTTAGTAGAGAAGGGGTCTCACTCTGCTCAGGCTGGTCTCAAACTCCTGAGCTCAATTTACCCACCTCATCCTCCCAGAGTGCTAGGATTGCAGGCCTGAGCCACAGTGCCAGCTAACAATATCTTCAAAGTTAGCATCACCCTTCTCAGTTGACTTTGAGCCTTTAGGCTGTCTTAGAAGGAGCTTACACTACCTCATAGCACTGGAAAAACTGTGCCCTGGCTGTCTCCAGTAGGTTGACATCTCTACGTTGTGCTCTAGTGAAACTAAAATTTCACACAAGATTATAAAGTTATTAGCTAAAAACATATTTGCCATCAGTGGATGTATTGATGGATGTATCTCTCTGTCTACTGTAATTTAGCTTTTAATGGCTTTAATCTTTCTATGATAAAATTTTAAGTTTATATACAGCAAAAGTGACTTTCTTTTCTTCCGAGTATTCCATGAGTTTTAACCCATGAATGAGTTTTGTTTCTTTTTGTTTCCACCACGGTTGAGACACAGAATGATTCTTTTTTCCCCAAAAACTCTCTCATGCTCTTCTGGGGGGTCCTGTCTTCTCCCAATCTCAACTCCTGGCAACTGCTAATCTGTTAGCCTGAGTTTTAGCTTTTCCAGGGTGTCACATACATGGAATTGTACAGTAAGTAACCTTGTGAAACTTATCTTTCAGCATAATTTCTTTGAGATCTGTATTTTGCATGAGTCAACTGTTCTCTTTTATTGCTGAGTAGTATTCCATTGTAAATGTACTGCATATGTGTATCCATTTAACTGCTGATGGACATTTGGTTTGTTTCTAATTTTTAAAGGTTATAAATGAAGTTACTGTATATAGTGGTATACACTTTTTATGTAAACACGAGGTTTTATTTTGATAGGAAAATATCTTGGAATTAAGATTGCTCTTATATATGTTTCATTTGTTAAACTTTATAAAAAATAAAACTGCTGGCTTGGCACCTATAGCTAAGCGGCTAGGACTCCAGGCACATACACCCAGGCTGGCAGGTTCGAATCTGGCCTGGGCCGTCTAAACAACAATGACAATTGCAACAAAAAAATAGACAGGCCTTGTGGTGAGTGATGTAGTCCCACCACTTGGGAGGCTCAGGCAAGAGAATTGCTTAAGCCCAAGAGATTTTTTTTTTATTGTTTTTGCAGTTTTGGGCCAGGGTTGGGTTTGAACCTGCCACCTCTGGCATATGGGGCCAGCACCCTACTCCTTTGAACCACAGGTGCCGCCCAAGCCCAAGAGTTTGAGTTTGCTGTGAGCTGTGACAACACAGCACCCTACTGTGAGCAGCATAGTGAAACTCTGTCTAAATAAATGAATAAACTGTCGAACTATTTTCAAAAGTGACTATATCATTTTGCATTTCAACTGTGACGTATTAGAATTCCATTTGGTCTACATCCACAGAACTTTTTATTATCAGCTTTTTGATTTTCTCTTTAGCAATTTTAGTAGACATGAAGTGGTATATGGTTGTATTTAAATTTGAATTTCCCTAATGGCTGGTGACATTGAGTGCCTTTTCAGGTGCTTAATTGCAATTGTAATCTATATTTTGATAAAGTATGTGATCTTTTTATGTAATTCTTTTTTTTTTCATTTTCTTACTGTTGATTATTGAGAGTTTATATTATCTTGATATTGATCCCTCCCAAGTATGTAATTTACAAATAATGTTTCCCAATCTGTATCTTGTATTTTTATTTTTTTAATTTTAAAACAGATCAATTTTAAAATATTTTTTATAAAGAACAATCTATCAAATTTTCTATTTCATTGCTCATGGTTTTTGTGTCACAGCTAAGGATCACTCACCTATTCATGGTGACAGGAATTTTCCCTTTAATTCCTCACACTTTCTTCTAAAAGTTGCATATTGGTGGGGTGTGGTAGGTCATGCCTATAATCCTAGCACTCTGGGAGGCTGTGATGGGTGGATTTTGTGAGCTCAGTGGTTCCAGACCAGCCTGGAACTGGCTGGCAAGAGACCTGTATCTAAAAAGGAGTTGAGCCCCCAAATTTGCTGACTCTATAGCACTCTGCTAAGAGTGATAAAGTGAGACTCTGTCTCAAAAAATTAAAAACTAAAAAGTAAATAAATTTTTAAAAGTTACATATTCTTGCATTTTACATATAGATGCCTTCTGAGTTATTTTTGAATAAGTTATAGATTTACTCAAGGTTCATTTTTTATATAAATGTCCAATTGTTTCAACATATTCAGTGAAAAGACTATACTGTCTCTATAAAATTTATTTTGTACCTTTGTCAATAACTAGTTAAGCTTATTTGTGTGAGTCTACATTTGGGTTTTGTATTTTGTTCCATCGATAAATAATATGTGCTTCTACACCAAGGCCACACTGTATAGATTACCCTGTATGTTGTAAGTCATAAAAGTAAGAAATGTAACTTTTTCAACTTTATTCTTTATTCCCAAAGGTGGTTTTGGCTTTTTAGGTCCTTAACCTTTTCATATACATTTTATAATCAGCTCAACTATAGGTACAAATATTCCTGCTGAAAAATTGATTATATTTTTGTTACAATTATACAAATTTGAAATAAATTGTCATCTGAATTATAGCTTATCTTCTGAAACATAAGCACAAGGTGATTCTACATTGATTAATTATTCAATTTCTTTCATCAGCAATCTGTAGTGTTTAGCACACAGTTACTTCTCTTTTTTGTTAGATTTATACCTAAAATTTTGATTTTATTTTGAGATAATTATTATTTTATTTCAGATTAATATGGGGGTACATAAGATTAAATAACATAGTTTACTTTTGCTAGTTTAAAGTCCAAGTTATAGGCATGTCCTTCACCCAGGAAGAGGGAAATAGACTCCTGCCATGTCCCCGCTGGGTGGGAATTTACTCAACCTCTTCCACATCCTCCCTACTTGAATTTCATTGAATTTTTCTCTCCTGTAAACATGTAGGTGATCATCTATTAACTCCAATCTAGGTCTGAGTACATGTGATGTTTGTTAATATTATTTTGTATCCTAGCCTTTTTCTTTACCTTAGGATAAAAACACTGAGTCTTTTGCCACCTAGTAGCATGTTGGATTTTTGTCAACACCTTTTAAAAGGATGGTGGAGAGAACTGTTTTACCTGGTTTGGGTATTATAGTATTTGTGAAGGATTGCTGTTATTTATTATTTTCATATTTGACAGAGTTTTCCATTGAAACTATCTAAGCCTAGAGTTTTCTTCATATGAAGAGTTTTAGCTAGGTATTTAATTTATTTAATAGACAGTGGATCATTTGGGTTATTTTTTTCTTGAGTGAGTTATGGTAGTTTGAGTCTTTCAAGAAATCAGCCCATTTCATATAAATTTCGTAGTTCAGGGCGTAATGGAATATCAATGTAAAGTCATTGAATTTTTGTGCTTTTATTCCTGCTATTGTAATTTGCATTTTTCCCTCTTTGTTTTCTTGGTTTTATTAATTTTTCTCTTTTGTTTTTATTATTTTTGCCTCTATTTTTGTTATTTTATTTCTTCCTTGCATTTATTTGCTTTTGTTTAGCTTTGCTCTTCTTTTTCCACTCCCTAAGGTGGAAATTTTTATTTTTCACCCATTTTTAATGTAATAATATGATGCTTTAACTGTCCCTCTAAGAACAGCTTTAGTTGCATTCAGAAATTTTAGTATAGATTGAATGTAGCTAATCTAAAAATTCAAAATTTTAAATCCTTCAAATTCAAAACATTTTGAGCAACATGACACTCAAAGAAAATGCCCATTGGAACATGTTATATTTCAGATTTTATGGATTAGGGAACTTTAAGTGGATAAGCATAATGCAAATATAAAAAAATAATAATTAAGGCTTGGCGCCTATGGCTCAACGGGCTAAGGCGCCAGCCACGTACACCTGAGCTGGCGGGTTCGAATCCAGCCCCCGGGCCCACCAAACAACAATGATGGCTGCAACCAAAAAATGGTCGGGTGTTGTGGTGGGCGCCTGTGGTCCCAGCAACTTGGGAGGCAGAGGCAAGAGACTCGCTTAAGCCCAGGAATTGGAGGTTGCTGTGAGCTGTGATGCCATAGCACTCTATCCAGGGTGACAGCTTGAGGCTCTGTCTCAAAAATAATAATAATAATAATTAAATACAAAACACTTGTTATCCCAGGAATTTCAGATAAGGAATTCTCACCCTATATATTACATTCACATTTTTGTTCAACTCCAAATGTTTTCTAATCTCTAGTCATACTTCCTCTTTGGCTAATGGATTTACAGATGTGTTGTTTTCATTTTCAAATATTTGGAGATTTTTCCATTTTTCTTTCTATTATTAATTAATAGTTTAATTATATTATAATCAGAAAATATACTTGAAATGTGATTTTAAATATATTAAATGTATCAAGGGCAGTTTTATAACACATGGCAGATTATGTTTATGAACATTATATGTACACTTGGAAATAATTTGTGTTCATAATTGTTGTATGGAGTGTTTTGTGAATGTCAACTAGATTCCATGTGTTTGATGATTTCTGAGTTCTTAAGGATCTTTTCTGAGATTCTGTTTATTTGTTTTACCTATTAATGAGAGGACAATATTGATGGCTCCAACTAATTTGTGTATTTTTTTATTTTCCATTTAGTCTTATCAGGTTTTGCTTTAAGCATTTAAAGGCTCCCTGAAAACAGTGATACCTAAGAATTCGAACCTAATCCATTCCAGAACCTCATTCAAATTTCAAATCATTTAAGTTCCAAGACAATTTTTCCCCTTTAGAATAATACAAACTAGATTAATCTATTCCTGGATCCCACAAACTTGAGTTTTCAAAATAATTTTAACAGTAAATATACTGGATTTTAAAGGAAAATATTGATGTATAATAATATTTGAATAAAAATGTAAATGAATAAAATTAAAAATATAAAAACTTAAAATATAAAATATATATAAAAACATAAAGATTTTATATATATAAAAATATAAAGATTCATTACAATTGAATACTTGCTTCCAAAACAGCTCTTGCTGTTCACAAACTCCTTAAACGCCCTCACAGACTGCGGTACTGAATTAGAACTGGCAGCCTCTCCAAGCGTGCCAATGCCATGGCTCCAGTGCTTTTCTTAAAGTTCTTGAACCAGCCCCTACTGGCTTTAAACGCCTCCTTTTGAGCACTAGTATGAGACATGCCCTTCAGTGAACCATCGTGAAGGACCTTGGCTTTCTCACAAATTACCATCTCAGAAATCACATCACCAGCCAGCTATTTTTTATTAATCTCAACTAAAAGGAGTTTTTCCATCTCTTCCACATTTTCAATGTCCTAGAGGTCAGTTTTGTAACCCCTGGGCCACATCAGCTATTTGATAGCTTCTTTATTTTTCAAAATCCTACAAACAATCGACTTAAGCATCTAAAACATGGTATTGAGATCAGCCACACTGTACTGCTTGCATGCTTAGCGCTAAGACCTTTCTTAACTTCAACTGGAGCTCTAACAACCTTCCTTTTACTCTTATTTTCCTCACTAGACTTTTTAGGACCCATGGCGAATACACTTAGTTGTTATTATGTTTTAAAAAATGCACACAAAACAGGCACAAAAGCATAAAATTAGTAGTGAAAAATCACATGAAATGCTTTTTTTCTTTTCTTTTTGAGACAAAGTCTCACTGTGTCCCCTTTGGTAGAGTGCTATGGCATCACAGCTCACAGCACCCTCTTTTCTTTCTTTTTTTTTTTTTTTTCTACAGTTGTCATTGTTGTTTAGCTGGCCTGATGCATGTGGCCAGAGCCCTCACCAGTGACTTACTGACACTGAGCCATGAGAAGCTTTCACTACAGCCTCTGACAATGAACTGAATGACAAAGTGCGTGGGTGGCCTGAGCGCTGGGGAATCCTATGCAGGAGACCAGACAAACAATGCCCTAGGCATTCGGATTCCATAGCAGTGTTTAGATTTGGAGCAAACTATGTTCAAATTTGTGGTTCAAATTCCAAGTTGCTTGAGTTCTGGGGCATTTGGATTTCGGGGCAATACTGTATAGACATTTAGGACTGTCAGGCCCACTTGAGCGTGACAGTTGCCACTGACACTTTTATTATTATATAATATGTCTTCTTTTTCTTGCTACTCTTTTTGCTCTGAAGTACAGTTTGTATAAAATTAGTCCTCATGTAGCAACTGCCTGTCATCTGTGAGTGTCTGAGATTTTGTTCTACTTGCAAGCTAATATGATGCCACAGTTGCATGTATATTGATGGAGGACACGAAACTCTTGTGTTAGAGACTAAGAACGAATTACATCTCACAGAAATAGCAGTATTTATAGTATCAGCATTTTTTGCATCATTTTCCCAAGCCTCAATTTCTACAAGAAAACATGACAGAGAGGAGGAATTCTGTACAAGCAATGGTTGTTTATAAGCCAGGACATCTGCACTTAGGGTACCCAAGTCTTTTGAAATGGGCTATAATATCACTGCCCTGTGTTCCAAAAGGGGGTACTAACCCATCATCATATTATTAGGTGTGTCTTTGTTTCCTCTGCTTCTTATTCCTCAGCTTGTCACTTAGACCTTATTTTGGATTATTGTAGTATTCATTTTTATTTTAACAATGATTTTTTTACCTTTATTTCCTTGCATACTTTTTAGTGGTTGCTCTGGAGATTATAATTCTTAATATTTCACAGTCTGCTGCTTAGAATTAACATTTATCACTTGAAATGTAGTTGAAATGCAGACACATTCATATCACAGGGATTAATTTTACCCTTTTCACTTTAAATTGTATTTGTTGTTTGTGTTATGTCTATATATGTTAAAAATCTCAACAGACAAGCTTGCATATTTGAAGTAATTTAAGAGAAGGAAACTAGTCCTTTTTTTATAATTAGTTATTTAACACTTCTGTCACTCTTTCCCTCAGTCTTTAAGTTCCAAGTTTTCATTGACTATAATTTCTCCTCTGTCTGAATGGCCTCCTTTTAGAGAAAGTCTGCTACTAAAAAGATTTCTTCTAAGAATTTATTTATCATACTTTCATTCTTTAAGAATATTTTGGTGACTGTAGCGCTGGCCTAAAGTTTTAATGAGTCCTTCTGATGCAAGACCAGAAAGATGAAAAGATTGAAGAGCAAGAAGGGAAAAAAGATTTAAAGAGAGAGGAAAAAAGAGAGAGAGAGAAAGAAGAGGAGATGAGTAAAAGGAAATGTTGACAAAAAGAAGAGAGGCAGTGAAAGAGAGAAACAGGAGAAATATAGGTGTGTAGGAGGGTACTAGGTCCCAAACTTAGAGACCCCCAACCTTCGGGGGTGCTGGCTTGGGTGATTCCCTTGAGGACAACAGCTCTTTGCCAGCCAGCTCAGACACAGTACCCCACCTCCACCAGGTAGAGAGGAAAGACAAAAATACTGTGACTCGAACCTAAACAAACAAGCAAAAACCCTTACGGGATAAAATTAAGGGGGAAATAATAACAGGGACAAAACACTAGCAAAAATGAAATTCTAATTGTTGAAGAAGACAAAAATGGAAGGTTGTATTTAAACTAGAATGGTGAAAAGAAAAAAAATGCCAAGGAGTTGTCTATGTTTTGAGACGTTGGGAAAAAAAATAAGTTAACTGATGACTTCATACTGAGCCGCCAAGTCAAAGCATTCTATAATAGACATACTCTTATTTGACAAAGTAAACGTTACTTTCATGGCATTATTATTATTAATATTGCTTACTATTTCGATGCAGTAATCGTCTGTTTTCTGAATGTATTGATCTTTGTTCATTCTTTACATGGTTTTTGTTTCTAGTCCTTATCTTAAACATTGTTATTGTTATTAAATTTTAAGCCTTTTAAATTCTGTGAAGGCAAAAAGTGGAAACCTAATAAACACAGGTACATTTAAAAATAAAAAAAAAAATAAAAAGAATATTTTGGTGAAGAAAAAAACAGTGATTGAGGGAGAACATGAAGTCCTGCTTCTAGATATAAAAATGAATTCTGAAATTATAATAATGAAAAGTTTGACACCAGTATGGACAGTGACAGATTAATAAAGCAAAGTTCAGAAATAGATGCAAACATATATAAGAATTTAGAGTTTAATGAAAGTTTGTACTTCAAAAAAGATAGAATATTTTTGGTGGATAAAAATTAAAATGGACAGTTATTTACTTTCAACATCTTACAAATGATTTTTCACAGTTTTCTACCTGAGAAATCCAAAATACTGGTACTTACTGAGAAATCCAACATAATTTGAATTATTGTTCTCTAACAAATAATACTTTTGTCTCTATTTTTTTTTTGACATTTTTCTCTCCTTCCTTTTTTTTTTTTTTAAGCTTTTAAAGTTTGATTGTGATATAACAGAGCATAGATATTTTTGAATTTATTCTGTCTTGGGTTCACTGAGACTCTTCCAGCATTTAATTTATGTATTGTACCTTTTTGTGTGTCCAATACTCTATTATTAGTTTTCCCATGTCATACTATTTCTCTTCTTCTTCTTATATTCTGATAACATAAATTTTAGTTAGACCTTTGATTTTGCAGGTTTCAAAGGCTCTTTAAATTTTTTGTTCCTCTTTTTCCTGTGTTTTCAGATTAGATCATTTCTCTGGATGTATATTCACATTTATTGACTCTTTGCTATCTCCAATGGTCATTGAGCCTCTTCAGGGTTTTTTTTTTTTTAAATTTCAGTCTTATGTTTTCTATTTATAAATTTTCTTTTTTTCATATTTTCTATATTTTCTCTTAACATAGTCTATCTTTTCATTTGTTTCTAAAGTATTCACTCTTCTTGAATCTTTTCATTTATTTCTAGAGTATTCACTCTTCTTTAATGTTAGTATAAAATTTTTATCTGATAATTCCAACATCTCTATCTTCTCAGAATTATCATGAATTGGTTTCCTTTCCTCTTACAGAATGTCGTGATCCCACACACTTCCATGTGTTTAGAAGTTATAGATCATGCCTGGGAACTCTGGGGCTATGTCATGAGTCGCAGGGTCTGGTTAAGAATGTTCATTGTCATGTTTTAGTGACACCAGTCAAGTTCCTATGCATCTGAGGGCTATGGATCCAGGGCCCACTGAAATTTTAAAGCCTTTGCAGTTCTGTTCTAATCCTTCCTGAGTCCACCACCCAGTGTCAAGTCTGAAAGTGAACAGTGGCCAGTATTCATGTTGGATGAACTCAGAAGTTCATACACACTGTATAGGATCATTTTCTTGAGATCCTTTCCATCTGTGCTCTTCCTGACACTGAAAGAACCCAGAGGACAATCTCTAATCTTTTAACAACAAAACCAGGAATTCATTTCTCTAGGATACTCTCTCTAATCTTCTAAAAACAAAACCAGGAATTCATTTATCTGTTCTGTCATGAACTTTTTGTGATGTGTCTGCCTCTTATAGCATAGGAATACAGGGATAGGGGAAAGGGAGGGGACGGTGGGGGGAGTTTGGGTGGAGGGAGGGCAATTGGTGGGATCACACCTACGGTGCATCTTAGCAGGGTACTGGGGAAACTTATTAAAGGTAGAGTATCAATGTCTTTATATAGTGATCAAGAA
>CAUYON010069473.1:0-136384 GCA_963573935.1 Arctocebus calabarensis | reverse complement strand
ATCCGTGAGCGGGTGTGGATCCTTGAGTGGGGGGTGGATCCGTGAGCGTGGGTGGATCCGTGAGCATGGAGGGATCATGAGCGTGGGTGGATCCGTGAGCAGGGGTGGATCCATGAGCGTGGGTGGATCCGTGAGCAGGGGTGGATCCGTGAGCAGGGGTGGATCCGTGAGCAGGGGTGGATCCATGAGTGGGGGTGGGTCCGTGAGTGGGGTGTATCCGTGAGCGGGGGTAGATCTGTGGGGCTGGGGTGGATCTGTGAGAAGGGGTGGATCTGTGAGCGGGGGTGGATCCGTGAGCGGGCGTGGATCCGTGAGCTGGTTGGATCCATGACTTGGGGTGGATCTGTGAGAAAGGGTGGATCCGTGAGCGGGGTGGATCCGTGAGCTGGGTGGATCCGTGAGCGGGGTGGATCCGTGACCTGGGTGGATCCGTGAGCGGGGTGGATCTGTGAGAGGGGGTGGATCTGTGAGTCGGGGTGGATCCGTGAGCGGGGTGGATCCGTGAGAGGGGGTGGATCTGTGAGTCGGGGTGGATCCGTGACCTGGGTGGATCCGTGAGCGCGGAGGGATCATGAGCGCGGAAGGACCAGGAGGGATCCGTGAGCGCAGAGGGATCGATGTGCTCTGCTCTTGACCTTGTTCTCCTCTGGTCTCGTCTCCTCCTCTGTCGGGTCGCTATCTAAGCATCAGCTCAGCTGCAGCCTCCAGTTTACTGCCCCATTCCTTTTTTCTCTTGTGTTAACCATATCAACTTTATTTTCTTAATTATTCTTACTTTCCTCATTTTCCAGAACATTTCAGTCATCGTTCGCAGCATCAGGTAACAGGGCAGGTTTGCATGTTTAAATTATTTGTTAGTATACTTAATAACTATGTTCTTTGTATTTTATTTATCTTATTTTCAATTAAAAATAGTTTATATATTTATGGATACAACGTCACATTTTGATACATATTTACATGGTGGAATTTAATCATTTCACCCGTCACTGTATGACCCACCAAGTTCTGTGGTGAAAACATTTTAAAATCTACTCTGTAAGCAACTTTGGGATGCACAACACATTATTGTTTATTATAATCAGGGTTCTGTTTAATACAGCACTAAAGCTTATTGTCCCGTCTGCCTGAACTGGGCCCTGGGGACCAGCCCCTTTGCTCCCCCCCATCCCACCTGCTGTGCACCTGCAAGGTGGGTGGCATTTATCTTCAGAGCCTGGTGGGCTCCGCTTGGGGTAATGTCCTCCAGACACATGCATGTTCCACAAGGCACCATATGTTAAATGTACCCTCATCTACAAAACAGTCTTCACAAGTTGTACAAAGAGGTGGTCAGCACATACAGACTATTTTGTAATCATTTCAGAATGAATATTTTGTAAATGAAGGTACTTTTAGCTTCCATGTCCCCATCTTCCCTACACATGGTGACTTTGGGGACAGCTGTGCACGTGCATACCACGTCTTTATCGGTTCATCCAATGCGGACAGACCTGCAGTGACCGGGGGGCATGGACACCACCCCACATGCTCAGTTCACCCCCTTCCTGTGGGAATGCGGTGTCATTTGGTAATTGTAGTTTTAGTCTTTTGGGAAAACTCCACAGTTTTCCATAATGGCTATTTTTATAACCCATTCTTCATCTCGCCTCTTCTACTGGAACCTTCTACTGAGGTTTTTGTTTGGGCATTCATATTTTTTAATTCATAGGATACATGGTAAATTATTTTTGTATCATCTGCTCAATTTGTATGCATGAAATATCTTTCCCGTCTCTCTGAATATATTGTCAATATTTTATTTCACTCTATTTCATTACTCATGGAAGCCTTTTCCTGGAACAGACTTTTTAATATTAAGTTTGGCATCTTCCTTCTCGTGATGGGTTGTTCGGCAGACGGCGCAGTTCTCTCCCTCATTGTGACAAGGGCTCTGCCCGAGTGGACTGAGCGGTCTGAGCGGTCTGTGAGTCCCTCCAGCCATCGGGGTTGGGAGAGGGGGCGAAGGTGGAGGAGGGGGTGGGGAAGGGTGGGGGTGGGGAGACCTGGGAGCTTGTGTTCACAGGGTAATGGGCAGGGCAGGGCAGGATGGGGGGGGCAGCGCTTTGTTGGTGTCCTCAGTCCCTCCTGGGTGCGGGGCTGCCATGTCCATAGTGGCCAGCTTTGCTTGGGCATAGAATTCAGTCTTCAAGAAACTCTATCAGCAGCGTTTTCCTAACTGAAAATGCCAGGCCCAGCTGGCCAGCGAGCAGGACGTGGGCTGTGCTCTGCCGCCGTTAGTGAGCACACGCGGTTCAGACTCCTTGGCCACCTCCTCCTGGCCCTCAGTGGCTCAGAGACCGTGTCTGTTTGAGGTCTGCTGGGAAAGTCACTTTTTGAAAGGTTCTTTCGCTTGCATGGGTTACTGATGCCCTGTAGGTTTTGCCCTCACGCTGGGGTCATTGTAGGGGTATCTCCCGTTATCTGCTGCTACAAATCATCCTAAGCTTCATTTTTATTTCTTTTGTCATTTTTATGGTATTTGATGGAAAAATGAACACATGCTTATCCAGCCATGTCTTACAAATCTTCTCTTTCAATTTTCTCCATATGCACCTGTCTCAGAACCAGTCTACTGCAAGGCTTGTTTCTTTAAGAGCACCTGGAATGTGGGGTCATTCTGCTTCCAGCCTCTGGTCTGTGTGTGCAGAAGGACACTCTCAGGAGTCTTGGGGGGGAGGTTAAATGGACCCTCAGCCTGGAGACCCCTGTCCAGCCCCTTAGGATTCCAAGCTTGAGTGTTAGTTACTGAGATTTGCTGGGCCAACCAGTCCACCTTCATCCTTGACTGGGTTGCCAACACTTTAGATCTGTTATTCCAGCCCTATCTTCTCTCAAATATTTCAAAAGTTTCTAGTCTACTGAGAGCTTGCTTATCATTTTTCTAGCAATACTGTATATGGATATATTCTCCTAAAACTTTTTTCAAACATTCTCACATTAGGTGACATTCCACAGGTATCAGCTACACTGTCAGAGTCATAGCTAGCAGTGATGAGTGCGTGTGCTTATCAAGGCTTCGAACGTGCTTTACATACCAGCTGTTTCGGTTGTCCCCTCCTATTTGATCTCATGAGGCCTTACTCTCTTCCTTTTGTAGATAACAAAAGCGAGGCATAGAGTCCAGGAAACTTGACAGCTCAGGTGTATATCCAGTGATGAAGATGTGCTTCTGAGGCCACTCTATCACTGATTAACTTTGATTGTTAGAAGGTTATTGCCTATTTTGAATGACAAAATAATGTAAACATTACATAACAAGAACATTTTGCACAAACACTTTAATTTTAAAACAAGCTAGGTTTATATACTACATTTTCAAATTATTGAGTAGGTAGATTAATGTATGTGAAGTTTATAAAGAAAATTGCCAGGAAATGCATCACATCGTGAAATGCTGAAGAGGAGCACAACACAGTCACTCACCACCTTTGAGGCCAGAAGAAAAACAAGTTCAAGGAGCATTTTACATAAATTTGTTGACAATCACTCCAAAATTAATTATTAAAGGGAACTCAAGGATGATCAAAAAGGCATTTTTAATCTTTTGCAGTTCCTGTAATGAAGGAAAAATACGCTTTTCTACAACTCAAATCAGTAATAAATATTTATAGCTGCACCAGGCACTGTGTTGAGAAGGTTGAGGACAGAAAGGGTTGACGTGTTTTCTGGGCGAGTGTCACAGAATGTGAAACTAAGTTTCTTCTCCACACTCTGGGTGTGAGTGAAGCCAGGACAGGTGGGGAGACAAGGAGAGTAGTGCAGCTTACTGAGGAGTGGGCCTTCCAGAAGGTCACTGTGAGAGGTCAGTGAGCAGGGAGCTCAGAAGGGGAGCCCCAGACCGATGGGTGAGGGAGGAGGAGGGAGGTGCTGAGCTTGGGAAGCCACACCAGGCCTCAGCTAAGCCCCAGGGGTTCTGTCTGACACCAGGTGGTCAGTTAGCTCAGGTCTTCCAGCCCTGAAAGGACTATCTGGTATCATAGTCCAGAATACAGCAGGTGGCTACTCAAAACAAATGTGTTTTCAATGGGAGTTGATTTCTCACAGTTCTGATGGCTGCCTACTGTGTCTTCATATGAGGCAGGGGTGGGGCAGAGAAAAGATGTGTGCTCTGGGGTCTCTCATGAGGGCACTAATCCCATTCACATGGGCCCCACCCTCATTACCTCATCATCCCACCTGACACACATGAATTTTGAGAGGACACAAACATTCAGATCATGACACCTAGGCATTGCAGCAACATGCACAATGAAATTACAGCCCCTGGGAGCAGGGCTTTGATTTCATTAGGAAAATCTGCTCTGGAAAACAAAGAGAAACATCTGTGCCAGTAAAAACAATATTAACATACTAGAACATCGATTTTTATCATAGAGGCAGCATAGGTACAGCAACTGAGTCAAAAATTCCAACCTTACCAGTCACTAGCTGACTGGGCAACTTAATCTCTCTGAGACTTGATTTCCTCAACTGTAAAATGTGGATCCTGGTGAGGATTAATAGAGTGAATATTTGTGAAGCATTTAAAATGGGGCTGGTTGCAAGGTGCATGCTATTTGCAAATATTTTTATCTGTTATTGCCATTCTCTTCCTATCTCTCACCACTCCCCCATCTATCCTCTCCAAGACCTCCTTTTGGTAAAAGATCTAATATCTGTTCCCACTACTCCCACTGGTATCCAGATGTATCTCATAGGTTTCTTGCTTCCTACTGCAAATTGATTTCTCCTTCTGAAGGACCCAGTGATGCCATTCTGGGCTTTTATCCTCCATTTTAGAACAAACCTGAAAGTCCCTCATCTCGTCTCTTAGTAAGCCACACCCCTCCCCATCTCTCGGAATGCATCTGCCCCCCCCCCCCGCCATTAAAATTGGCGGGACCCAATCAGCTTTAAACTACAGTATAGGCACAAGGAACGACCAATCCAGGGACTACACTTTGTTTCCCCACCCCTCACCCCATATCCACCTCATAACCCCCCGCCCCCGTGCCCCGCAGGGCTCTCAGTCGCAGCTGAGTCTGGGAATGCTGCAGCCCAGGATTGAGCTTGAATAAAACGCCCTTGTGTGATTGCATCGGCATCTGGCTCTCTCATGTGGTCATCGGGGACCAGGGTTCTTGGGTGCAGCACTTCCTTTGGAGAGTATGGAAACATGTACTTGTCTTTTCCAGTTGCTTTGGAAAGTTAGGAGTGGTATACACTTCCATAGCAACCTGGCCAACACACCTGTCCTCTTCCCAGTAACAGAACATGGCTGTTTATCACAAGCTGATGGAGACCTCTTGGTCCTCATCCCCACCAGGACACAACTCATGGCTGGTCTGAGTCAGGGCCTCTCAGCCTCGCACCAGTAGTGTTGGGGATGGATAGTTCTCTGAGGTGAAGGTTGCTCCATGTAGCGTGGGATGTTCAGCAGCATCTCTGGCCTCTATCTGCTGGGTGCCAGCAGCACCAATCCCAAATGTCTCCAGACGCGCCCATGCCACCCACAGTTTAGAATTGCTCGTCCAAGGCAGTCCAGGGTCCTCCCATGCGCTCAATCTTGGGCTCGTGTTCCCACTTGGAGCTAGGAGGGCCAATGACAGGTATTTGTCCTGGCACAAACAAATGGCCTGTTCAGAACACCTGGTCTGGCTCCTCTTGCCTTAGGACACATTTGTAGAACTTAATTCCTTGAGCTGTTCCATCTCTGGCAGCCCCAAGAGGAGATTGTGCGGCTCAGAGAGCTGCCGACTGGGCATTGCCACCACTTACTTCTGGTCTGTCAGACCACTAAATACCATCATGGTGGAACTGTGCCTTGGCGGCAGCCAGAAATACCCTCACCTGGGGTGAACGGTTTCCTTTGCCTTCCTCTTAGAAGGTTGAGAAGCACCAGGAGTCATGCAAGTCCCTCAGAGAGGAAGCGAGGCTCTCCTTTGCTCTATCTCGTGTGATTTTAGAGGTGACAGTTTCATTCTCTGGCAGACTTTAGCTTCTAAGGCTAAAGAGTTCTGCTGTTTAGAGCAGCTCTGGTTGTCTATGAAGTAGTGAGACTCAGCTAGACGTGGTCACCATCTCCTCCACTGAGTTGTGTATCTGTCCTGATCACCCAGATTGTACATAAATCACACCACTGCCAAGTTTGAGTTGTTATATGCATCTGGTCAGTAGAAGCCTCAGTGCTGCAGAATGTGATGCCCTTCCCAGCCACTCCTCGTCCCCACCATCACGGTGATTCTCAGGAGGTGCCCTCCGCCTGCCTCCCGTGCCCAGGGTCACCAGCCATCTGGGCTCCAGGCACGCAGCTTCAGCCACTGCTCAGGTTTGACTGAGGGATCCCTGTGGACCCTTTTACTTATCTGAGTGGTCCAAATCACTTGCATACGGCTCCACATCGCCCACAGCTGCCAATTGCTACTTTTTGTGGGCTGAGGATGGGCTGGTAAGAGTACAACTCCCATCACAAAGCCTGAGCCTCGTCCGAAGGTGGTGGGAATTCAGACAGCGTTTAGTTCCTTATTTATACTCTCCAGGGAACTATAATGGGAAGTGAAAGAAATGGCAGGTGAGGAAGGGCTTACATGTTTGCATTTCTTGTGGTGGACACTTGGAAGCCAAAGTAGGCCCTGACTTGGGGGTGGAGGGTGACTTGGGCCCTCGGGGACAGGCGGGGAGGGGCGTGAAGGAATTCTGGGCATAGGGGAGAGGCTAAGAGAAAGTAGTGGCACAAGTTGGCTGTGACTTTAATATTTTTATTTCAAATTTTGTCTTCCAGTACTAAATGGCCTGTTTTTACATGACTGGGCTAAACGTTCACAGCAATACTTTGACTCAGCAGGTCTATTTAAAGGGTGCTGTCTCCCATAATGACATAACACAACACAAAGAGCCTCCTCACACAACAAGGCAAGACGGGAAAGTAGAAACAATGTTTATATATCATCACAGGGACTGGCAGGGAGGGGTTCACCTACAACATCAGACACTTACTTGCCACCAACACTAAGAGGGGTATTGGGTCATCCGTGGTAACAGGTATCACTTTTGAGGCTGTGTTATGGATTGAGTAATAACTCCCAAAATGATTATTGCAGTGTTAACACCCAGCACCCCTTGGAAATAGGATCACTGTAAATGTAACTAAATTAAATTAGTTAAATTAAAATGAGGTCATCACCTTGGGCTAACCCTGAATGACTGGTGTCCTTGTGTAGTGGGGAATGTGGACGTGGACAGGCACACGGGAGAAGGCTGCATGAGCAGGAAAGTGGGGACCCTTCCTGGTGACGCCGACATGAGCCCGGGAAGGCCAGAGATGGCCGGTGCTCTTGGGAAGACAGGACAGACCCGGGAGCACAGCCTCACTCACGGCCTGGGATGGGCCAGCCAGGCTGATACCTTGACCCTGGACTTCCAGCCTCCAGAAGTGTGAGAGGATTCTGTTGCCTCCGTCACCCAGCCGTGGTACTGTGTCACATGGCCCCAGGAGGCCAGGACAGTCAGTGTATGACACACACACTAGCCAATGCTCTCTGCTTCCAGCCTCGCTCCCTGCGCCCACCCTTGGCACACTGTGTTCCAGGCACAGCACATGATTCTGTGGACAGCTTGACCTTGGCGCAGGTGTCCTCTCCCATCAGCCCGTCACCTCCTCTACCACCATTTCTGCTTTAGAACTTTTACTCATTCTTTGAGCTAAAATGCTCATGTCTATTGAAGTTGAAACAGGTGTTTCTTTTAGGCACTTTCCCAGAAATCCTCGAACTTTCCAACGTTGGAACAGCTTCTCCTTCCCCGCCCGCTCTCTGGTTTTTGTGGCTGCAGCCTTCCGTTCCCACACTTGGGTTTTCACCAGTTGTTTCCAGGTGCCATCTCTCCACCAGCTCCCACAAACTTGGACGCAGGAACTGGCTTCACACATCATTGTGTCTCCACAGTGACGAATTTGGTGCTTTGCACTGGGTACAGGTCAGTGACCCGATGGGTCTGGATTTCTGACTTCTCTGGACCTGAACTTGTGTGTGCTGTGCTGGTGGCACCTGCACGATGCTTCCTGTGGACATGGCCCTCCCTGCACCGAGCTGATCTAATCCCAGGTGGACAACTGTGCGGTTCCCCAAGTACAGGAGGAGCCTGTGCAGAGGCACAGCTGCATAGACCGTTGATATGGTGATGGCACTGTGGTGTTGTGACCCGTACAGCCTTCTTCCTGCTGCACATGTAGACCGTGCAGTATCAGAACCAGAACACAGTCCCTCCAGGTCCAAATCACCGAAAAATCAAATATGACAGCAATATGGACACTGGCTAATAATCCAGAAATAGTGCTGAGGACCCTCTGGGGAGCCGGAGAAGGTGGCGAGGGTGGACCCTGTGGTGCGCTAGGTGGCCTGGGTGGTGGCCTGGGGCTGGACTTGCCACCTTCCTCAGGCAGAACCCTTGATGGCTGCCAATTTCTCATCACCCTTTTCCTCAAAGTCTCCCTGGATGATCTCATCTACTCAGATATCCACTGACTGAGGTGTTTGAACGGTGTCTCACTGAATTCCAAATGAAATGTTTGGAATATTGCTATGGGAAGTGTCGGCATGAACATCCCGCAGGCATCTCAGGCAAAGTGGCAAGAAACCTGAACTTCTTTTCCCCCCAAACTTCTGGGCTTCCTCGCTCTCTGTCATGGCTCAGGACTTCACGCTGTCTGGTCCCACAAGAAGTCTCAGTAAGGTCCAACTCCTCACCGCGGAAGCCTCTTACTCTGCCTAGGAAGGGTCTCTGGGCCATCTACCCACAGCCACCAAAGACTACTCGGTAGCTTCCAACTCACTTCTCTCCCTGGCTTACCCTTACCCCAATCAGCAAACTGTTTTCAGAACACAAACTTGAGTTTGTTATGCTTATGCTGAAAGCTTCTCAGAGATCCCAGATACCCATGGAATAAAGTAAAAACCCGCTGACTGACAAGAGACCCTTCACAGCTGGCCCTCTGCCCCTCCTGCCCGGCGCCAGCGTCCTGAGCAGGGTTGACATTCGCAGCTCCTCTTACCGCCTTTGGAAGGAGCTTCCTCCCCAAACTTCCTGTGTCTTTAATGTGACAAATGCCACCCTTTTCAAGACCACCGCCAGGCCTTACAGCCTGGCTCCTTCACTGTTTTTTTTCTGTCCTGAAATTCTATGGATAAGACCCGTGTTGGCCTGACCGCCTGGGGATGGTACTCACCACATGTGGCTCCCCACGCAGCCTGCTCCCGAGACTTGACCTACTGGAGGGCGGGACTTCAGATGTTTCTTGTGTCTATGCCATTAAAGGCTGGCACAGGGCAGGTGCCCAGAAAATGCTGGCTGAGATGCAACAAAGGCTTAGGCTGCTGTCATGGGAGGCTGCTGTCGCGCGCCAAGTACTGTGGGCCACTTTGCCTTGTGAGCTTTTCAGACTCCTTTTTATGGTTTCATCTTTTCCTGTGGCCTTGTTTTATGCCCTGCATTCAGCAACCTGCCTTCCTCTTTTCTAACTTACCGTCATTCTCTTGTCATGTAGGACACAACGAAGTTTATGTTTCGCAGCAAAATCAGGTTATTTGGGGTCTTAAGTAAAGGCCTCTGGACGCGTCTCCTTGGGGCTCAGCCTGCGAGCCTCCAGCAGACATTTCAATCCTGGTATCACCTGCCCGTTGCTGTCTCTACTTAACTTGGAGTCCCCAGTGACTTTAGGTGGTTGAAGTTTCAGAATAAGCTCCTCTAAATAAGTGGGGTATTATTGTAGGGTATTTGTTCTTAAACCATTTAAATGAGCCTTATAACTACAGTTATAAGGAGTCCCTGGTGATTCTCTTGGGGACTATCAAAAGAGAAACAAAGGCAGAAGTAGGAATTTGATATTCTAAAGTAACCTGAAAGTAATCCAATCTGCGGAAATGATTACAAATAGAAATCACAGAGAGATAGCTTAGGAATATTTATCATTAAATTTTAAACAATATTAGGAAGGCCCAGTCACTGAATTCATGACACCAGCAATCCTATGGACACCTCTCTTACCACTGCTTTGCACCCCTGCTGGAGGACTGTATGCTCCCAGGATGTCTGCAGGGCCTTCCTGTACCCAGGCCCCAGGCCAGCAGAATGTGGGTTGGGGTGTGCCAGGTTTGGATGTCCCCAGGAGCTTCCCCTGGTGGATGCCAGAGTGAGCATATGTCATGACACTGAGATGGGGGAGTGTTTGTTACTGCAGCAACACTGACTGATACAAGCACTAATGAGAATTTATTTCCCTAACCCCTGAGCTTTGTTTAGCTTAGCTTCTGACTTGTACAATGACTTCTGGTGCATAGTATTATGGGAGGAGTAAGAGCCATAAGTTTGTTTTAAGGTTCTCAAATGAATAAAGTGTCATTATTATGATACTTTCTTAAAGTATCATAAAGTCAGAATTAAATAGAATGCTGGAGGTGACTTAATCCTTCTTGTGCTAAATTCTTTCTACAGAAATCCAACATATTATCCCTCAATCTGCTTAGCTGTTTTCAGAGACAGAGCAGGTCATGTGGCAATGCAGACAGCCTCATCAGGGACAACCCTGACTTGTTGAAAGCTCCACTTTGAGGGAGGCAGTTTGTCCTTAGTCATAAGAGCATAGACTTGGCATCAGCCAGACTCAGCATGTTAGTTTTCTCTTGCAGTGTAACGAATTGCCACAATCTCAATAGTAAAGAGCAGCACACACTTAAGATGTCACTGTCTCTGTGGTCAGTGGAAGAGCCCAGGTGAGCTTCCTTCCCTGCCCGGGACCCTCATGTGAGCTCACGTGCATGCTGGCAGAATTCCCATGGAACTCAAGGCAGCTTGCTTCTTGAAGACCCCTCAGGGAATCCCTGACAGCTTCCTGTCTCCCCTCCCGGGAAAGGCCTGGTTCTCCCAGTACCTTAGGCCCTCCCAGGGCAAACTCTCTACAGAGACTATGGCTTCCTCTGCAGCTGTACCCTATCCTGCACATCCCCTCCCCCACACTGGAGGAGACAGGAACACAGGTGCACACACCTGGGGCAGGAAGGCATGGCCATCTCTGAGGCCGTCCAGTGTACCTGGCTCTAGGACCAGCCTCTGGGGCTGTGGTGTCCTCAGCCGGAAGAGCAGTTCACCCTAAGATAGAGACAGAGAAGCCAGCGCCTTCCCCGCAGGGCTCTTCTGAGGATCCCTACGCAACAGAGTGTGTCTCCAACATGATGTTGCCTTAGAACCTGCCCCAGAGTTCTGTGGGTGCCTTCTGGGGAGTCCACTGGAACTGCAGGAATAAGGCTGTCCCGGAGAGAGACTTCTGATGTTTGATATCAACCACCAGGTTCTCTGGGGCATTTCTGTGACCACACCCCTTCCTTCTCCGTGGGGAACTGTCACCATGAATCCACTCAGTGCCCTGTATGCTGGACATACTACTGGGCTGCCCTGAGCTGGGCCTTCCCGGGAAGGGCGGAGGCGGGAGTCAGCGGTCAGGGCAGTCTCCAGGGCTGGATCAGCTTGTGCCCAGCCAGATCTCCATGTGTCTTTCTAATGAACTGAGTGAGCCTGCTGGGGATCAGTTGGATGGCTGCTAGACTCTTTCAGATGTGATTTCTTTGAATGCACAGAGAGGTCAGAAAACGGTGTCTCAGATGACAAGGGTGATACTCCCTGACAAGGATGGGCATCCGTCACAGCCAGCAGAATACAGGAGTCCTTGTAGATGTGCATGAGGCTGACCAGGGGACACAGTGACCTCGGTGTCCCTTGAGAAACATGGGTGTGCTGTGTCTCAGTAACTTCACATTGACATGATCTTTCTGAGACCTCACAGAACATGGTTCTATTTAGTTCCAGGAGCCCCCAGGAAAAGGCAGCTGTTGACATCTTCATCTTTGAGAAAGTGGAGTGGGTTCTTCACAGGATGAGATTGTATTGACTTTTCTGTTTGGGGCTATTGGGTAGGCAGCTTTTACAGGATTCTGGATGTTTCCTTTGCCTTGAGAAATAGTATTACCAGTCCCTGTACAAAGGCAGAAGCTCTGGTTGCCATGGCAATAGCCAATCTGAGGCAGCTGTGACCTAAATCATGACTGAGAAAAACAGTCCCTTGTCTGCACTGCCGCAGCCATCACTTCCTCGGGTTAGGCTAGGAGCGTCATCACCTAAAATGAACTCTTTTACCTCAGGAAAAGTGAAACAGCGGTTTTCTCCCTGCAGAAACTTTCAGGGAACTCAGGTCATGAGCCTGCTGCAGAGTCACAGAGGAGAGAGACAGCAGGGCTGTCAGCTTTGTGCACAGATGAGCCTGTGGTGGGAGACCCGGCTCAGACCCAGACCCAGACCCAGCTCTGATCCAGGGGCCGATTCCACCTGTGCTGGGCCTCAGGGCAGGCTCTGCAGGGGCTCTCATGGGGAGCTTTCTGGAACCCTCTGTCTGCCTTCCCTCTGCAATGAGCCTGCTCCCCACACAGCACACAGCACAGTGCAACACGCACACATCACACTCCGTGCACACACTATCCCTGCACACACCACATCTGCACACACACTGTGCACACACACACCATACTCCGAACACACATCACACCTGTGCACACACTGTGTACACACACACCACACTCTGAATACACACCATACTCCATGCACACACCACATCTGCACACACACTGTGCACATACACACCATGCTCCGAACATACACCACACCTGTACATACACTGTGTACACACACCACACTCCAAACACACACCACAACTGTGCACACACACACCATACTCTGGAACACACACCACACCTGCACACACACACACTACACTCCAAACACACACCACACCTGCACACACACACCACACTCTGTGCACACACCACACCTGCACACACTGTGCACACACACATCACACTCCAAACACACACTACACCTGCACACACACTGTATACACTCACACCACACTCTGTGCACACAGCACACCTGCACACACACACACTACACTCCATGCACACACGCTGTGCACACAAACACACCACACTCTGTGCACATATCATACATGTCCTCATGCTGTATACACACCCTATACATAAAATATAACATACTATACACACCCATAACACACCATGCACTACCATGCCATGTATGCATGCCAGGCACATGCATGTGATGCTCCTCACACACACCAAGCACACAACCAACACACCATATACATACACATAGCACTGCACACACTGCAGATACACATGACACGGGGGACATACCACATGCAACACACACGTCACACACCACACGTACAGCATGGAAGCACCAGGCATGCCCCACAGCACACACACACCACACATGCCCACTAGACCACACAGTGTGCACAGCACAGACACACATCACCCACACGTGCGGGGAGAGGCAGGTGCACATGGCTCCCAGGGCTGCGGCAGCATGCCGCTACGCGGGTGTTTCTTCATCAGTTCTATCTAACAGTTTAATAGAAACATTAAAAATGATTATAACTTTCAGCTTCTGTAGAAAATGCCGGGGAAAGTGCCGAGGGCAAAACACCCCGCACCCGGCATTCCTGTGTGAGTATGTGAATGTGAGTTGTGTGTATGCATGAGCGTAAGTATGTGAGTATGTGTGAGAGAGAGGGAGAGACTCACAGCCCCACCTTCCTGGGCCGTGACACCTTCTTGGCCGTGGCTCTGGAGGTGTGGGCAGCAGCCTGGGTGAGTGCTCCATGGCCCTGCCCACCTCTCCTTCCCTCCCTCCTCACCCCGCATGTCCAGCCCTGAAATCTCAAGTGTCTGGGGACAGCTAAGGACACTTGGAAATCATCAGTGATGTCTGTGCTGCTGCCAGGGCTGCCGACTGGAGCACCAGGCTGGGGGAGAAGGTGCTAAAATTGCTTCTGCCCCCCCCCCATGTCTCCCATACTTGCTAAGCTCTGGCTTGGGACTGGTGGGGAAGGGTGTTGCTATCGCCCTATGCTGGGTCCCTCACTGCACTCAGGGCTCCTGTCCTCAGAAAGGACTCCTGGTGCGTTGGATCGGCAAGACAAGGCGTGGATTCCAGCCGCAGAAGTGCCAAGTGGCAGCTAGGAAAACAGCGCCTTAATGCGCACCGCGGGGCACTTAGCACGGGCCGCCTGTCCCCAGCTGGCACAGCTTGTGGGGCTGCACTGCTCTGCTCTCCTTCATCCTCCTCACATGGAAGGCAAGGGCATTTGGTATTTGTCATAAAAGCAGGAGCTCCATCTCTAGTTGTTCTTTGTTAGTCCCAAAGCCAAATGCGTTTCCCTTTGGCCTGTTCTGTCCTGGGAAAAGCCCCTTCCCACCCAGACACCCCGGCTTGGGACACCACATTTTTTTGTTTCTGTTACAGAGGAGAAGGGCCCAGCCAGGTGAAG
Source organism: Arctocebus calabarensis (assembly GCA_963573935.1). NCBI lineage: Eukaryota > Metazoa > Chordata > Mammalia > Primates > Lorisidae > Arctocebus > Arctocebus calabarensis. The sequence continues at coordinate 121,974 of CAUYON010069473.1, read as the reverse complement.
GCACATGCTGTGTTCTCCGCAATTCGCATTCCCTCCCCTCCTGTCACGGCGTACCTGTGGGCATCCTGCCCTGGCCCTGGGCAGTGGTGGGCTGTGCTCCCAGCCCGAGCACCTAGAGCCCACAATGGTTCCATACATCACTCCTGTCAGGGAGGTACACATTTCCCCATGGACTCTTAAGCATCTATATTGGAATAAATGTCCAGTGCTGAAGGGTCTGGCACCATTTAGAAGAAAGGACAGAGGACATCTGTTTGGAGGAAGAGCAGGCTAGATTCAGGATGGGTCTTAGATATGTGGCCATCCAGGGGACACTGCTACAAGGGGTAGCTGAGGCTCTGTAGGCCGCACCGCCCGCCTCTGTTCTCTGTCTTTGGACTGGACCAAACAGTCATCAGTTACTGTCGTGCAGACACCCACCCCTCGGTGACTGAGTGCCTGGTCCATTCACCCATTAAGTTGTTGAGATCACAGTCTATGGAAGCACAAGCCGTTTGAATTACCTTCCTAAACTGGCTATAGTAAATTTTTATTTCTGGCTTCTTTCCTCATTTTTTATTTTTGAATTTCCTGAAGCTTTACAGCTTTACAAGTTAACACAACTACAGGTAACTTATGTACAAAAAGTTGCTCAAACAGGTTCCTGAGGGGCTGGGTCTTGGGAATGAGGACCGTGCTGGCCAAGCCATGTGTCTCTGACCACTGGGCCCCTGGCTCACATGCCTCCTGTGAGGGGCTGCTGGTGGCTCCGACCACCCATACATGACGTCTGATTCCCATGGGATTAGGACACCCTGGGAAAAGGCTCAGTCTCTGTCCACCACTGAGGTCCAAAGAAGAGAGACCACATCCCAGAAAGGAGGGAGCTGAGAAGGGCTGACCTGGTCCAAGGCCAGGGTCCAGCTGTGACACTGTCCCCTGCACTTCCAGGACGACGCCTCCCACAAAACAGCTAAATAAATGCCTGAGGTGGGTCCTCTCGTGGTATAGGAACCACACGAAGCATGGGGGGCTGTCCAGGTCCCCCTTCCACTGGGCTCTGGCATCCTGAGCAGAGCTGGTCAGACCCTGTGACCCTGAGATGCAAGATGCCACATGGAGCCCATTCACCAGGTGTGGGGCTTGACCACTTGCTGTGCACACCCACGGGGGCTGATAACCCAGACAGTGTCTGCAGACTGGATGATTGCAGGATTGGAGGACAGTGTTAGGACAGAGCCTGGCACATATCAGGACAGTGAAAATGAAAGTCGCAACACCACTCACAGTACTATCAGCTTTAGCAGTACAGTGGTTATTACTATAGCATTGAATTCACATCACCATTGCACTGGTGTTAGATCAGAATTACTAGTAGCAGTGGCGTAGCATCAGCGTCAGCATTACCACCAGCATGAGCGCTGGGGAGGGCAGAAACATTAGCACTGGTGATGAAGCCACTGTGAGCATTATAGAGAACGCTGCACAGGGATCACTGTTAGCATGAGGAATGGAGATAGTGTTTCTGTTCATATCAGCATAGGGGTCAGTGTCACTGTGGACGGCAGTGTGTGTATCGGAGTCAGCGTCACTGTGGACGGCAGTGTGTGAGCGTCAGAGTCAGTGTCACTATGGATGTCAGTGTGTCTGAGTGTCGGAGTCAGCATCACTATGGACGTCAGTGTGTCTGAGTGTCGGAGTCAGCATCACTGTGGATGTCAGTGTGTGTGAGTGTCGGAGTCAGCGTCACTGTGGACGTCAGTGTGTGTGAGTGTCGGAGTCAGCGTCACTGTGGATGTCAGTGTGTGTGAGTGTTGGAGTCAGCGTCACTATGGACGTCAGTGTGTCTGAGTGTCGGAGTCAACGTCACTGTGGACGTCAGTGTCTGAGTGTTGGAGTCAGCATCGCTGTGGATGTCAGTGTGTGTGAGTGTAGGAGTCAGAGTCACTGTGGAAGTCAGTGTGTGTGAGTGTCGGAGACAGCGTCACTGTGGACGTCAGTGTCTGAGTGTTGGAGTCTGGGGCACTGTGGATGTGAGTGTGTGTGAGAGTTGGTGTCTGCGTCACTGTTGTCATCAGTGTCTGAGTGTTGGAGTCAGCGTCACTGTGGACGTCAGTGTGTCTGAGTGTTGGAGTCCGTATCACTGTGGATGTCAGTGTGTGTGAGTGTTGGAGTCAGTGTCACTGTGGATGTCAGTGTGTGTGAGTGTCGGAGTCAGCGTCACTGTGGACGTCAGTGTCTGAGTGTTGGAGTCAGTGTCACTGTGGATGTCAGTGTGTATGTGTCAGAGACAGCATCATTGTGGACGTCAGTGTCTGAGTGTTGGAGCCAGCGTCACTGTGGATGTCAGTGTGAGTGTCAAAGTCAGCATCACTATGGACGTCAGTGTCTGAGTATTGGAGTCAGCGTCACTATGGACGTCAGTGTGTCTGAGTGTCGGAGTCAGCGTCACTGTGGATGTCAGTGTGTGTGAGTGTTGGAGTCAGCGTCACTGTGGACATCAGTGTCTGAGTGTCAGAGTCAGCGTCACTGTGGATGTCAGTGTGTGTGAGTGTTGGAGTCAACGTCACTGTGGACATCAGTGTCTGAGTGTTGGAGTCAGCATCGCTGTGGATGTCAGTGTGTGTGAGTGTCGGAGTCAGCGTCACTATGGACGTCAGTGTGTCTGAGTGTTGGAGTCAGCATCGCTGTGGACGTCAGTGTGTGAGTGTCGGAGTCAGCGTCACTATGGACGTCAGTGTGTCTGAGTGTCAGAGCCAGCGTCACTGTGGACGTCAGTGTGTATGAGTGTCGGAGTCCACATCACTGTGGATGTCAGTGTGTGTGAGTGTTGGAACCAGCGTCACTGTGGACGTCAGTGTGTGTGAGCGTTGGAGTCCGTATCACTGTGGATGTCAGTGTGTGTGAGTGTCGGAGTCAGCGTCACTGTGGACGTCAGTGTCTGAGTGTTGGAGTCAGTGTCACTGTGGATGTCAGTGTGTATGTGTCAGAGACAGCGTCATTGTGGACGTCAGTGTCTGAGTGTTGGAGCCAGCGTCACTGTGGATGTCAGTGTGAGTGTCAAAGTCAGCATCACTATGGACGTCAGTGTCTGAGTATTGGAGTCAGCGTCACTATGGACGTCAGCGTGTCTGAGTGTCGGAGCCAGCATCACTGTGGACGTCAGCGTGTGTGAGTGTCGGAGTCTGCGTCACTGTGGACATCAGTGTGTGTGAGTGTCAGAGTCAGCATCACTATGGACGTCAGTGTGTCTGAGTGTTGGAGTCAGCATCACTATGGACGTCAGTGTGTTTGAGTGTCGGAGCCATCGTCACTGTGGACCTCCATGTGTGGGAACGTTGGAGTCAGTCTCACTATGGACGTCAGTGTGTGTGAGTGTTGGAGTCAACGTCACTGAGGATGTCAGTGTGTGTGAGCGCTGATGTTATAATCACTTGGACATTAGTGTGTGTCTGCTCTGTTATATCTGCCACTGGTGACATTAGTGTTGGCGTTCGTGTCAGTGTCACTGTGGACCTTAGTGTGGGCATTGTTGTCACTCTGAGTAGGGCTGTTAGTATCTGCACAGTGCCACTGTCTCTTAGTACAGTGTTGGTGTCAGTGTCCCTACAGACTTTACTGTGAGCATTTGTGTCACTCTCACTATGGACCGTAGTTTCGGTGTTGTTGTCACTCTCTCTGAGAGCATTAGTGTTGTTGTCACTACAGAATTTAGTGTTGCTTTGGTGTCAGTGTCTGCAGACATTTTTGTTGGAATTTTGTTGGTGCTCCTATGGTCCTTTAGTGTCAGTGTTTGTGTCACTGTCACTACGGACATTAATGTCAGCATTGCTGTGGGTGTCACTCCTAGTGCTGGCATTACTTCTGGTGTCACTGCTCCTGTTAGTGCTGCATTACGTCCACATGAACTCTGGCACCAGCTACACTTTAGTACCCATGTCCCAGCCCCGCCGATCAGGGAGAAGGACCCCATGTCAGAAGTGCTGGAAACAGGTCCCGATTCACAAGGTGTCTGCTGAATTTAGGAGTCACCCAGAGGCTGAACACCCCAGCTCAGTAGCCCTCACTGGACACTCTGCCCACAGCCCCGGCCTGTCTCTTCCATTCTCTTCGCCTCCTGCTTGGAACATTGCCTAGCCGGCCTGGAATTTATCACCATGGGGTCTCCTGTGTGCTGGGGTCCTGGTGGTGGTGGCTGTTCCCCCAGGCTCTGCCCCCTCCCAGCTATGCAGGCCGCATCGTCAGGCCTGGGCTCTCACGTGGAACTGTCCTGTGTGGCCCAAACCTGCCAAACCCCACCTGCCGGTGTGAGCCACATCCACTTTGGAGGCCTTGGGCAAACTCCCCCTGCTCGGTCTCTGCTCGCTCCGCTTCCTCTGTGGGGGGACGTTGCCCCACGCGCTGCCCCTTGTTACCATTCTGCTGCAGCCTGTAATCAAGGCGGACGCCGGCTCCCTCATTACTGCCTCGTCAGGGATTCTTCAGACTCAGCAGGAACAGCTCCTTGTCAGATGACAGCGCCTGCTGCGGTGCCTGTAGCCCAGGGCAGACGGGGTGCGCGTTGCCCAGTACAGATGTGAGGGGGCCCGGGCACTCGGGCCCAGCTCCCACCTGGCCGTGTGTGCTCCTCCCTCACCTGAACCAGACGGCCCCTGTCCCCGTTAGGAGTGTTACAGAACATCAGAGCTGCGGGAGACACTGGCCTGCCCCCAGCCCTGCCCTCTAATGTGGACAATCACCTGAGAGTGACAGGGGCCAAGGAGAATGTCCTCAGGTGTCCAGTTTAAACCCTGCATGTTCCCCAAAGGGACCTAGCTTGGTTCAGTGCAAAATCCACTTAGCACACTTAATTAAAGAATTAGAGACACAGTGAGCACTGAGTGTGTATGTCTTGGTGTGTCTCCAGCCAGGAAGAAGTCAGCATCGTAAGGCACGACCAGAAGTCCAGGCAGGACACGGACATACGTGCGGTAAGGTCTTCAGCAACTGTGAGCCAGGGCAGCAGGTTCGGTTCTGATAGTACTACCAGCCAGAATGAGATAGGAGTGAGACGTTCTCCAGAGTTCGTCTTCACTGCAAGCTCACATCAGCCCAGCTGTGAAGGGAAGGAAAGGTACGGGAGGGGTTTGCAGTGCTCAAAAGGCATGCAGAGGGTGATGTGGCCACAGCAGATGGTGACTATCATACTGTCAGCCTAGCAGGCTGTGACGACCCTGACAGCACCCACTAGGGAACCCAAGATTCAGCACCAAAGGAACTCTCCCAAAGGAAAAAGAAATAAATGGCCTTTTGCTGTTTTGGCAAAAACAGAGAAAAGCAGAAAACCTGGAAGCAGATGCCCAACCACAGGTGGTGGGTGGTGGAGCTGGGCAGAGCCAGGTCAGCTGATGTGCGCAGAGTGCTGGGACTGTCCAGGCTGCGGCTGGCTGCTGCACTGGCTCCTTTCTCCAGGCCTCTCTGGCCCTATGACATGATCTGCTCTCCTGGGTCATATACGAGACAATCCACTGAGACAATCTTAGTTTTGTATTTTGCATGAATGTTGATGGTACATTGAAAAGGCCTAATTTACCCATGTTTTACTAGTTTTCACAATACCTTAAAACAATCGCGGAAGCGCCTCTGGATGTTATATTTTCAGCATGATATCCTAATTCATCTGCCTCGTCTGAGACTACAAAGCAAAAAGTTGCAAGAGGGCTGCTGAGGGGCACTGGCCGGGTGGCCACAGTGACCTTCCTTTCCCTAGGACCAGACATTGATTTTGTTTGAGAGGCAGACATCTGGAAAGTAAAGGGAGAGAAACTTGCTAAAGGGCAGGACGAGGAAGGTTCCCACAGTCTCTCAAAAATGAAATGCATTTGGCCTGAGAGGCAGATATTGGAATAGCAAAGGGACAGAGGTTATAAAAAACATAACCTGTCCCACCCCCGGGATAGAATTCTGCTCAAGGCACGGCCCTCACTCAGAGATCTGTCCTAAATTCACAGAAAATATAGGCCAGAAAAAGGTAGAATTGAAGCTGAGCTGTTTGTTATTCTTCCAAAGTGGGTTCAAGCAGCTGAAATCTACTCTTTTTTTTTTTTTTTTTATTGAATCATAGCTGTGTACATGAGTTCAATCATGGGGTACAGTGTGGGGGCTTCACATGCAATCTGAGATATTTTATCAACCTGATTGACATAACATTCATGAGATTTTCTCGTTTACTATGTGAAAACATTTTTGATCTGTATTTAGAAGTTTTCTCCTGACCCTTCAAATATGGACCACACTCTACTCTTGATTATATACCAGCAGCTGCCATTTTGCAGGGTGCCTGTGCTGGGGGAACAGAGGCAACTTTGCTAAGGCACAGTCCTGGGCTTCTCACTGCCTGGGAGACAGAGGTCTGATTAGATTGTACCAGGTCAGAATCCCCAGCCCAATCAGAATTCAAAACTTCCTGCAAACCCTGAAGGATCCATTTCTTAAAAAAAAAAAATCATGTTTTGAGGATTTTTTTTGAGTAACATATTGCACATGTAAAAAAATTCAAAAATTACGAAAGATATAGAGAAAAAAAGAATTTTTCTTCCCACTCGTGTCCTGGTGCCATCTGGCTGCATGCGTGGCGTTGTGCTGCTGGGCGGGAGGGAGAAGACACAGGCGTGGGCACAGGTGTGAACACGCTCTTCTTTTCTCCTGCATACCTACAGCTCTACCTATCTACCTGCAGACTGTCTTAGATGGCAGCGTTTACAATTAACAATCACACTGGAATTGTATTTCCCATCTACAACCGTCTCACTCCTCTCCGGCATAGCTCTGACACAGGTGTGTAACCTGCTTCCTAGCCCTTTCTCAGCACCTGCCATATTCAGTGTATGTGTGTGGGGGCTGTTCTCGGGGGTCGATTGGACTCCTCAAGCTGGAATTTCCAGGTCAAGTGTGTGTGAGAGTTCAATGTTCGTAGACATTCTCCTCTAGAAGCTGATTCCATCCACACTACTCTGTGCCCTGCAGCCTGCACCCAACTCACACCAACGTAACATGTCATCAGGTGCACTGAGCTTTGCCCAGCTAACAGCTTGTGAAAATTGTTTCATTCTTTTTTAAAGTTATACTTCCCTCATTCTGAGTTATGGTTTCTTTTTATATGTATCAGAGCTATTTGGATGTCCTTTCCTACGAACTACATATTTACAAAATTGGCCATTTTTTCTTATTGATTTGTAAAAAAACTATAATTAAAAAACAATCTCTTTTCTGTGGTATGTTCTATGAATATTTTCTATTTTCCTAATTCATATTATCTTTTGCCTGTATTTTTGTTATAAAGATAATTTTTTGTATTTGTTAAATACGACATTAATTTTTCTGGCTTCCAAATTTCATATCATACTTAGGCCTTTTATACTCTGAGATTTAAGATTTTTTTTTTATTAAATCATAGCTGTGTACAATAATGCAATTATGGGGTACAATGTGCTGGTTTTATATACAATTTGAAATACTTATAACAAACTGGTTAACATTGCCTTCACCGCACTTTCTTAATTATTCTGTTAAGATATTCATTATGCAGCCTTAGAAAAAGAGATTTAAGATTTAATACAAAATAATACTCTTTTTTCTTTTTCCTCTTCCTTTCTTTCCTTTTTTTTTTTTAGATAGAGCCTCACTCTGCCATCCTGGCTGAAGTGCTGTTTTATCCTCACAGCTCACCACAACCTCAAACTCCTGAGCTCAACCAATCCTCCTGCTTCAACCTCCAGTGTGCTAGACCCTATGTTTTTTTTATGATTTTCTTTTATGTGTGAAATTTTATCATTATATTTGTTGAAGAAGAAAGTAGTGCTATTACCTTTTTCCCCGCTGGCAACCTAATTGTTCCAACAGTATTTATGATATTGTCTGTCTTTCTTTCTACTGATTCGAATCCCACTTTTACTCTGCAGGAAATTCCATGTGTAGTTTGTCCTATTAATGCATTCTGTATTCTGTTACATTGATCTATTTATCTATGCATGTCCAGTGTGGTGTGGTTTAATAATTACAGCTTGATTAGTTCCGGTTTATTCCTTTTCTGCAGAGTTGGGGCTGGTGATTTGTAGGGTTTTCTTTTCTTTTTTCTTTATGTGAACTCAATCTGTGAATCCTCCTGTCTTCTTGTCTATTATCTGGGTGCCATGGGGTGACACTGTGTCTTCCCTCATCTTTTGCTGTGAATGTGGGAGTTTATTGCATGTGCATCCTTTGAAAAAATGAGGGCTATTTGGTTATAATGCTGATCCATGTTTTATGGTGATATGGTCAGAATATTTGTGTCTTCCCAAAATTCACACGTTGACATTGAATCCAAGTAGTTGGTGTTAGGAGGTGAGCCTTTGAGGGACGTGAGGGTGGAGCCCTCCTAGTGCGATAAGTGCCCTCCTGAAGTAGGGCTTCCTGCTGCCCTTCCACGCCCGTCTGTGAGCAGCAGGTCCTCACCACACACCTGGACCCTGGACTTCCCAGCCGCCAGAACCGTGAGAAACAAACTTCTGGTGGTCACGCATAGCCAGTCTGAGGCATTTTGTCATAGCCGCTGGAGACACACGTTAGCCTTCGTCTGTAGATGGATTTGGCTTTTCTCTTATTCTCACTTCTCTGCCAGTCCTGACGAACCAAGATGTTTCCCTCCACTGTCGCCGTCCCCAAGCCCCTCCAGCGTGCCTGGGACCTCCTGTCCTTGTCCCTCCGCCAGCCCAGGGCTGCGTGTTAGGGCCGCTGTCCTGAGCCCCGTCCGCTCCTGTGTTTCCCACTCTCGGTCGGATCCGTGTTCCGACTCTGGCCAGGTCTCTCTGCGCCAGCAGGAGTCACGGCCAAGTACTTGGAGCCGCAACCCCCCCCCCCAGCAGGAGTCACGGCCGAGTACTTGGAGCCGCGGGGGGCCCGCGTGCAGCAGCGGCGGCGGGGGAGGGGCGGAAACAGGAGGCTCCGGAGCCGCGCACTGTGCTGGCCGGTCCTTTCGGCGGGAAACTAAACCAGAAGGAAGACCAGCTTCCCCCACGTCCCCCGCGTCCCCCGCGTCACTATGCGGGGTCCCTGCCGGTGCGCATGGCTGTCACCTCGAGCTGGCCTGTTGTTTTACAGAGCTTCGGAGGGTAGTTGAAGAAACAAAATATGTTGATCATGGTTTTCAAAAGAGATAAAATGTTAAAGGAAAATAAAGGCAGCGAACACTCGCAAAGCCAGGCGTGCTGTGCGCGTGTGTCCCGGGTGTCTTTCTCCTGGCGTGGACTGCGCATGCGCCTCTCAGGCTGCAGCCGGCGGCGCTGCAAGCAGCTGGGACTCCGGGCCCGACAGCGACAGCGAGTGCGCAAACGCGGGGCCTTCTCTGTTATTTTAGGTAATGTCTGAGGCGCATTCATACACAGCCTGAAGCTTCATGATACAGAGACAGAAAACAAGCGGACGTGACAAGCCTTCACCTGTCCCCCAGATGGGCCGCTCGAGCCCTGGTGATGGAACCAGATTAAAAAGAGGGAGTCGCTTCCCAGGCGAGGCCTTCTAAAGGTCCAGGCGGGGGCCGGTGCTGGTAACTTCGCGGACGGCGCTGAGTTCCGACGCCTCCCACGGGCGCTCGCTGCTTCCCGCTCCACCCTCCACCCCTGCAGGACGCACAGCCTGACCTTTGCTGTGTGTCTCACTGACCAAGGGTTTTCTCGTTTGCCACATGAATACCCAGGGCTGTTGGGATTTCTAGAGCGATTTAGGAAGTCTGAGCTGCTCTTTTCTTTGACTCTGAAGGCAAAGCAAAATAAGCATTAACCTCTTCACAAGTACCAGCTGAAACAGGAGGAGTCCAAGACAGTGCAGGGCTGGTAAACTGAAAGTCATAGCATTGGTGGCAAGGCTGTGGAACCTATAAAAAGTGTGAGTTAAAGAGAACATCTTGGTTTCAATAGAGCGTTTTCTTTGCTGACTTACGAAAAATAGACTTCATTGTTTATTTGAACTTGTAACTATTATGCCTACAAGTTCTTTCTTCTGAAATATAATTATGATGAAAAATGCAAAGATTCATTACAGTGACAAGTGTTACTTGGTAGTTGAGTGGACTGGTAGTCTATGACTGCATGACAGAGAACACAAACTGAGTGACTCAAAGGGACATTTGGGATCTGGCTCTTTCTGTGGGCCAGGGATCAGGGAGGCCTCTGGCCCCCGCAGGGTGTTTCCTGGGGCTGCAGCCTTGTCTCCTGGCCTACACCAGGCAGGACCTGCTTCCCAGCCCATGCACTGGGCTGTTGGCAGGATCCAGCTCCTCCCTGGGGGTCAGCCCGAGCTCACGATGGGCCTCTTTCTGTGAGGGCTTCTCCACCATGGCGGGTACCTTGAGCACGAGGTTGAGAGAGAAAGAATGCCACCAAGTCATAAGGCAGAGTCTCGTGCGACTAATAACAGACGTGGCATGCCATCGATTTTGCTAAGAACAAGTCAGTAGTGCAGCCGCAGCTGGGGAAGGGGGTTATCCAGGTGGTGTGAGCAGCAGCTGCCTGGGGTGTCCAAGTCTGTCTTTGGAAGTTGCCCACCTGCCTTTCCCAGACACTGCTGTGTCACCTGTGATGCAGTAGCTGCCACCCGGCCTTGGCAAGGTAGGGATTGCGTTGGCACCTCTCATGACACTCAGGGGCTCTGCTGCCAGCTCTGCTGCCGGACGCTCAGGAGAGTGTTGGGAGCAGGAAGGAACTGGGACAGGGAGAGTCTGCAGTCCTGGCCTCCGAGGAAGCCCAGGAGCATTTGTGCGTGGGCAGGGTTCTGCCTGCCTGAGACAAGGGCTATCAACCTTGGCGCATGGCTGGGCATTTTGTGTACCCCAGTAATCCCTATAAAATCTTATTTCTTTAATTATCCAACCCACAGAAACTCTTAACATGGATGATTAAGTGGGAGATAATTAATGACTCTCCATGCAAACCTGCTTGTTTGCCAGTGATCATTGGCTGGAAAGAGCTTGCACTGGCTGTAGTCTGCCTTCTCATGTTCCAGAGCTGGGAACCGCCTGTTCCTGAGATACCCAGGTGTCTTTCGTCTGCATTGTGCCAGCGCCGGGTGCCACTGCCGGCTCCACAGGTTGGCTCCTCAGGGAGAGGCATCAGTGCCGCCTAAGGCTCCCAGCCGTGTTCTCGCTGCTCATTAGCACGTAAGGAGCCCGGTGGGGCCGTGTGCGCAGCGCCGCCACGGGGCACACCACAGGCACAGGCCAGCACTTGGGGTGTGTCAGCGGTGTCTGGTTTCCCCCAGCCTGGAAAGCACCTGAAAGCAAATTTTTCACTAATAATAACTTTGCTTTAGACTTTGGGAATGAGTCTTCCCCTGTGAAAAGCTTAGCCTACTTCTCCTCCAATGGAAATAATCCTCTGTGTGCGTGGAAGAGGGGGAGAGAAACAGAGACACACAGAGACAGAGACAGGGATGGAGAAAGACAGAGAAAGAGACACTCCAGCGGAGAGAGAAAGAGAGACCGAGGAGACAGGGCAGAGAAAGTGGGGTACGCAACGGCAGTGATGTCAGCCGCTGCTGTTTTAGCTCAGCATTGTCATGTGAGACTAACTGGTACTAACTCCAGCGTTCCTATCACACAAGCCTGGAGCAGGGTATGGCCCATTCTGAGGTTAGGTGGCTAGAGCTGACCCTGCCCCAGGCCCAGTTGCGCTGGTTACTGTCACAATGAGAACCAGATGCACCCAGGTGGGACAATAGCGTGTCTGCACATTGAGCTTCTGGATGTTCTGTCTATTGATTTTGTTATTGTCCTAAATGGGGACTCCTAGTAACTGGAAGTTAAGAAAATCTAAAGGTTTCACACAGGTGTGCTGCGTCACCCCCACCTTACGGACCCTGACCTCTGGTTGGATGAGGTGGCCTTCTAGCAAGCTGCTCTTTATGGCTTTGTGGTTGGTCAGTGGATGACCACGGATCCACCGACTTACACTGTGATCACATTTCAATGTAGCTTAAGTTAAGTTTTTGCTCAGAACCTTAATTCCGGCTTAGAAACGTCATGTTGTAATTGGCTCACTTGCCCCTCTGCCTGCACTTAAAACTGACAGCAGGGCCGAGCCTCTCTGCTGCTTCAGAGCCTGTGTCCTGGGGGCTCTCGTGTCACTGCTGCTTCTCCCTGGACCAGTGTCCGACTCTCACTGTTCTGCCCAAGCAGCCCCCATGGCGGGGGTAGGGTTCTGCCATCCCCTCCTGCCTCCCAGCCCCAGGTCCTGAGCATTTCACGACTTCCTCGAGGCCAAAGGCCAAGGTGGCTCTGAGCCCCCTGCTTCTTCCTTTCTGTTCACACGTCACAGCTTGTCCTGAGGCAAATCCAGGTGAGGCCTGAGCCACAGGACCTCTTTTAGGGTCTGCTAGGCAGCCCCTGGGTGGCGCCATGGGTGGGCCCAGGGCAGAGGGAGGTGAGAACCCAGCCTGTCCTGCCCTGATCACCCAAGTCCTGAGCACTACTGACATGCAGGGTGCTGAGCTTTGTGTCCAGAGACAAGAAGTCTCTGCCCACCAGGGATCTCTCATAATCAAGGCAGTGACGTGTGACAGCAAAGGTAGTTACTGGGAACACCTTTGTGCCTGAGGCAGACCCTTCTGTGGGGTGCCCGGCCGGGTGCAGGAGTCTGCTCAGATGGCTGCACACAGCAGGTGGACGGGTAGCTGTGGCGGCAGTCTCCTCCCCGAACTGGAGGCTCCAGGCCCTGATCAGGGTGCCGGCAGTCAGCTTCTTCTGAAGCCAGCGTTCTGAGCAGACAGCCATCTTCCCCTGCGTCCCCTTGTGGTCCCTCCTGGGTGTCTGTGTCCTCACCTCCGCTTCTTACCAGGGCACTGGTCATCCTGGGTTAGGGCCCAGCCATATGACCTTGTTTCAACTTAACAAACTCCATGAAGACCTCCCGTCTCCAAGTACAGTCCCATTCTGAGTCCTGGGCATCAGGGCCGCAGCTAATGAATTTGAGGGATGTGGGGAGACAATACTGCCCCAAATTTCTAAGATAAGCAGATGTTTTCCAGGGGTGTGGCGGAGGGAGGAGAGAAGAAGGAGCTTCTGTGGAGCAATCAGAGGCAGGTGCGGGAGTGGCCCTGGGGACCGCTCACACTCAGGCAGCGTCAGGCAGTGGGCACAGGCAATGTCGGGGTGGCAGGCAGGGCAGCCCCAACCCCTCTAGCCCTGCTGCTGCTGGTGTAGAAAGGAGGTTTTCTTTTGCAGCCGAGGGACCTTTCAGAGAAAAGCTATAATAAATAGGTTCAACATGGTTTGATACCCATTTATAAGAAGATACTAAAACAAAAATTAAAGGTAAAACATTTATTATATCAACATATAATCTGTTTGTAATTTAGACTAATGACAGTCTTTAAACCTGTCATTTTTAGGCCAAAGTCAATACCAACATTAAAGAGGGAAAATGATCAATCCAGGTGTTTCCGTGAGGAGGGCAAGCTCAGCAGGGTAGGTGGGTCCCGGCACTTCAAAGCTGTTCAGAAACCACGGGCTTATGCCCACTGTGCAGACCGTCAATATAAAGGATGCTGTGAGTCAGATAATGCCTTGAGCTAAGCAACTTCAGCCCATGTTGGGGTTCCCTACACTTTATCCTTCTCTGAGCCCTAAAATGTCTTTTATTTTCGAAGCATGGGTGTTAATATCTAATAGCTTCACAGGATTGTGCCTCTGGAAAGCATAGTGTCCATTAGTTTCCAGGGTCACAGACAAGCCTGCTGGCAGGTGACAGGTGTCGGTGTGGGCACGTCTGGGGCCCAGTCCTGCTGTCCAGAGCAGCAGCTTCCGTTGTCCTGCAGACACAGGTGTGCTGTGGATCAGGGGCATGTGTGGGCTGCTTGTGTGCTGTGCGTGTGCCTTACACGCTGAGCGGCCTTGTGCACACAGCGTGTGCCCTGTGTGTGTGCGTGTGTCTGTGAAGTCCAGGACACCTCAGCTTCCCGTCTCCAGTACCTGACATCACTGGGATTAAAATGCCAGAGCCCTGACCTAAGGAGCTGCCCTGGGTGTGCAGCTCTCGTCGGGTTTCAGTCTGTGGGTGTTAACAGTAACTAACGGAAGATACCACAGAAATGAGAGTGGCTCAATTTTGTCCCGTTCTTTGCAGCTAACAGCCACAGCGTACAACAACTTTAATGCGTGACTCGAGAGAAGCAGCACAGGTCCCAGAACTGTCACCATCACTGTACAGTTCCCCGAGATCCCTGCTGGTGGCGGAGGCCGTGGGGTCTGAGCCCAGGGTGGGGGAAGGGCTGGGCTCGCCCGCCTCCTGTCTACGGCCTGGCCAGCAGGAATCAACTGTACGTGGGGAGGTCTGTGAGAGTCCAGCAGAGACAAGAGGGTTTGGAAGGAGAAGCGAGCGCGGGGGACACTCAGGGAGTCGGTGTCCTGAACGCCATCCTGAGAGTTAACTCTGGGGCTTCCCGAGAGGTCTGACAGTTCAGCTCACAAACTGAGCTTGCCGCCATGCCCTCACAGTGCATGGGTGAGGCATGGGTGATAAAAAATGACAGCACTGCCCACACTGCTCGGCGAGGCTCCTTAACCGTTGGGTGTCAGTGTCTCACTGCCGTGCTCAGGGCGACCGTGTGGCTGGGTCTCGCTGAGTGGTGTTTGTTACTGTCTGTTTTAGCGTGCCATATGACAGCAGCTCTGATGGCCATTTCAGAAAAAAAGGTTCCAAAATTGCGTTGAAGAGTGAACTAGGCATTGGTGCACGGCTTCCCAAGGGGAGAACTTCAAAGGCGACCGTAGTGACACTCGGCACGGAGGTTCACGGCACTTTTTCCAGAAGGAGTTTGTGGAGTTAGCCGTCAGTTTGGTAGCCTGTTCTCCTAGAGACGTCCCACCCCTTTCACATCATGCCCTCCCTGGAGAAATCACATTGTCATGGTATCAGTCCCACCTGAGACAGGGCTGTCCCCCAGCACCCCAGAGGATCCCCTTTTTGAAGACGCATTGTGTGGCACTCGGGCACACTGGACGTGGCACACTGTGGGGGCCTGAGCCATGCCGACACTTTTCTCAGGCGTAGTATTCCCTAGTTCCCCTCCCCTCTGTCCAGTAGTCCTCATGCTGACTCCGCAGAAATCCAGGAGGGCAAGCCAGGAGCAGGTGAGGGTGGCTCTGTTCCCCGAGAAGAGCACTGGTCCAGGCAGCGCCCACTGCTGTGGCCATGGCACCTCACCCACCCAGCAAAGGAGGGGGGACAGAGAGGCCAGACGCATGTCCTGAGAGCTCCGGGGTGTGTAAATGAGAATCAGATTGTTGCCACAGCCGTCAGTTTATGAGGAAACTGCTAGAAACAGCAGCAATAACACCATCACCTTCGGTTTAGCTTCTCTGGGGGAGATGACAGCCATCTGAGGCCACGTGGCAAGTGCCCAGACTTGCTGGCACAGGTGGGTGTGGCTTCACTGGGAGGCAAGAGAGATCCCTGGAATCCTCTGTGCCCCATTGGAAGGAAAAGCAGAATGGAATAAACATGTGAGGGCTGAAGTGAAGGATCCTAAGGGCACAGAGATAAAGGTCTGCATGAGGTTGGACATGTGAACACAGGGGTCTCAGGAGAAGTGGGAGAGTCAGATGTCCCGGGTGCCCGGAGCTGTGTCCCCCTGGGGCACCACAGGGACCCTCTCAGGAGGGAGCTACAGTGGCCTGTGAGTCACTTCCTCCCACTTCCAGCAGACTGCGAGGCAGGAGGGACTTACACAGATGAGCTGGGGAACACACTAGCCCAGGGGCAGCTGTGGCTGTGCTGGGGCTTCCAGCCCTGGAGGATCCTGGGAGGGACCGGAAATACATCCGGGGGCTCAGAAGTTCTGGGTGGGCTCGTCAGCAATAGGGTCATCTCTAGGAGACATAAACACATGATTCACGAGGACATGCTGTGCGCTAAGTGTTCAGAATGTAACACACCTGCTTGAAGGCATCCGCCATTCTCCAACTGAGCAAACTTGAGCTCATGCAAGATTCAACTTTTCATCTCAAAAATGAGGATGAGGACACGAACCACTCAGAGCTTCAGAGAGGAAGCAATCAGGTGATGCAGGTAACACCTTAAGTGTAGTGTAAGACCCAGAATTTGCTCAATATAAAGTTTCTTAAAATTGAGGATAAAAGAAAAAATATATAAATAAAATTATAAAATCAGGTACTATTACTAATTTGCCACAAGATTTTGCCTACTGAACACTTAGCTTACATTGAACAATATGTGTCAAGTATGCAAATGATACAAAATTACCATGTTGCATATTTAATCCTGCTTCAACAAGATTGCAAGAGCTTTAAAGATTGCTAGGTCTTCCTGCACTAATTTCACTTTAAGCAATTCATACCAGGAGAGTAATCAGAAATGCATAATGCTGTGGAGATTAGAGACGGTCTAAATATCCAGCAACAAGAGTTTGGTTAAATAAACTGTGATACATCTCTAAAACAACATAATATATACTCATGTGAACAGGAACATTTACAGACGTGGGGATTATTCAGAGTGTATCATCAAGCAAATACGTGGTCGTGCACCTGTCGTGTGCATCTGCTGGACGCAGACAGACACAATGAGGGGCAAGGGAAAGCTCTAGAAAAATACACCCCAGAACTGATGCAGTTATTACTAAGTGGAATATCGTGGACCAGTTTGATTTACTTGGTTGAACTTTTCTCCCTTAAAAAAATTTCTATTAGAAATAAAGGGAAACCATTAAAGTATCTCAGCAGTTTATGATAGTGACCAAACTACAGTAAGTGGAATATGAATTCATAGGGTATTCTGCAGTTGAGTCCAAAAAATTAAGTGTTCAATAGAAAGAGAAAAAGATGGCTTCAAAAATCATTTTACAAGGCATTTTTGTTTAGCTGCCTATGACCTTGATACAAGTTGTCACTGAGACGTAAGTTCCCCCCAAATATTATTTTTTACCACATCAAATGGCTTGGGGTGGAGGGGCGGGGCTGAGGCTCAGGATTCCCAGGCTCTGAGGCTTTTCAGGTGGTAGCAGAGCAGGGTAGAAAGAGCCACGGAGGGAGAAATTTTTAAAAAGACAAAAATGATACTGAGAGGCCGGGCATGGTGGTTCACACCTGTAATCCCAGCACTCTGGGAGGCTGAGGCGGGTAAATTGCTTGAGCTCACGAGTTGGAGACCAGCCTGAGCAAGAGCAAGACCCTGTCTCTACTAAAAATAGAAAAACTGGCCAGGCATTATGGTGGGTACCTGTAGTCTCAGCTACTTGGGAGGCTGAGGCAAGAGGACTGCTCAAGCTCCAGAGAGTCTGAGGGTGCTGTGAGCTATGACGCCACCACGGCACTCTACCCAGGGTGACAGAGTGAGACTCTGTCTCCAAAAAAAATGAAATGTTACTGAGTATAGACAGAAGGGCTACATTATTCAAGGTCAGTCAGTATTGGAAAAAGGGTACTTCGAAGGAATTCAGTTAAAATAGAAGCAAATTTGTTTTGGTAAATAGTAAAAAAGTAAAAAACGGTTGATTAGAAATTTGTCTACACTAAACATGAAACATAATTTGAAAATAAACATTCTTCTTTTCTAGTTAACAAAATATGTGGTAGTGGTATTTATATGCTAATGTTTAAAATATCAATGGAGTCAAGAGCTGACTGCCTCAGCACATTCCTGAGAAGGTTCTTAGCTTGGTAGGACTGCTCCACTTTGCATTTGAATTTCCTAACACAACAGAATCAAGAGAAGCACCCGCTTTTCTGAGAGTCTTTTCAAACTTCATATTCAAACCATTCCTTTCTGAGACTTTTGTTGGCATCTTTTAAACTTTCTGCTCCCCATTTGTTAGTAAGCCAAACTGCCTCATCTTCATTTTCAAAACATTTCCCCCGCATCCTTCCCTGACCTGAAACCCACCTTGTGTCTGTTCTCACATCTCTTGGAACCGGCTCATACGGTGCGTGCTTGGTGTCCACAATGCCAGGCTGTCACTAACAGGCCCAGAGAGAGCCTGACCTCGGGCAGAACAGCGGAGACTTAGGTTTTAAGGGTCCCGTTCATGAGTGAATGTTTTCATCCTTTGGTGATTCCTCGATTCCTCTTTGCCTGAAATCATATGATTGAAGGTACTCAGATGCTGCACGTGGCTGATCAGTGCCACTTGGCTTTCACTTGATACCTCCAGGCTGGAGAGACATCAGGGACTCAGAGGCAGACAGAGTCTGGCGAGAAGGAAACCTGTTCTGTCAACAGCGTGGCAAAAACAACCCGTGGGGACCACTCTGCCTTCTGTTTTTGAAACCTGTGGGACTGGATGTGTTTTGGGCTTTACAAAAGTAAAAATGTGTGCTGGCTGGATATGTACCTCATGCAACAGACTCTGGGGTCTGGAGCGGTAGCTCTGACCAAGTGTGCAGACCCTTCTCCCATGAAACATGACATTCATGCTAAGTGGAGTAAAAGAAGGTCAGTTCAGGACGGGATTCACCTATCAAAGGACGGATTACAAGTTGGACTGTAAGCTGCATTTGAGGCCCTCGAAATACCCCACAGCCCATTCACGTTTACACGCGGCAGTGTTCCAGCCTGGGCTGTCTCTGATTCTAGCACATTCTGCACCAGGCACAGTTCTTAGGGCCTCACTGCATCGTAGCACCAGGTGTTCAGGAGCAGCTGACAGCCCAGGGAAGACCCCCAAACCCACTGCAGTGCTGGGGAGCTCTTTCTTGTGTTTATTTTAGCTATTCAGCAAATCCTGAGCTCCTTTAATACGCAAATGGTTTAATTCTTCTATGGCATAGTTTTCAACCTTCCTAATGTCGGACCCTTTAATACAGTTCCTTATGTTGTGGTGACCCCCAACCAGCAACAAAAATAATTTTATGGTTGGGGGTCACCACAACACAAAGAATTGTATTAAAGGGTTGTGACATTAGGAGGGTTGAAAACCAATGTTCTATGAGCATAACATAAAATGCAGAGCTACGCTGAGGGTTATCCGTGAGTTACACTGCAGGTTATCCATGAGCTACGCTGCGGGTTGTCCGTGAGCTACGTGCAGGTTGTCCATGAGCATTTCTGGGATGAAGGATCAGCTGAGCTTTTCCAGTTGGGAGAGAAAAGTGGGGTGGTGGGTGGCTTTTAACGCGGAGACTTCCTACCCGTGAGTACAGACTAGTTGCCCTGTGCCTCTAGGTATAAAATAAAATAGCAGAAAACAAAATATGAGGTCTTCAGTCAGTAAGAATTCCCCATTAAAAAGAGAGAAGGACGTTGAAGGGGTCAGATGTTCAAACCTGATGTTTCTCCTCTCAGAGGGATGGTATGCATCCTAGCAACTCAGAGAAAAGAAACCAGGGAACAGAACCGGTCCATCGCGAGGCAGGCCTCTGGTGCCGAGGAGGCTGGTCACTGCGTCCTTCCTCTGCCCTTACAAACATGCCGCACCCTGGGGACCAGGGCAGGAGGGGACAGGGCCCTTATTTTCATTCTTTGCTGATTTCCAAGGTGTGAACGCTCTCCCATCACCAATGTCAAGCCGGCACTTGGCGGGGCCCATTCCCATGTGGCCAGCGCTTGGCTCCCTCCAGCCATCACCACAGGCTGTACGTTTGGGGAGGCACTGCTCAGACAGGAGAGCGAGTCCCCAGGCCGTGCTGCCGAGGGCTGCGACATCTAAACCGATGTGCTGGCGGACCCGGCCCGCAGTCAGGACCACTGCTAACACCAGGGCGTGGGAGGGGCATCTTGGCTGGCAGGGTGGTGGATGGACAGCCTAAAACCAGCTGCTGTTCATGGTGCGGCAGAAGCCAAATCTGAGGCTGAAATGAGCCTGTGGGATGATTAGCAAATGCCACGTTACTAACAATTTTCTTTCTTTCTTTCTTTCTTTTCGTAATTGTAGAGATGAGGTTTTGCTATGCTGTCCAGGCTCGTCTCTAACCCCTGGTCTCAAGTGATCTCCTCAGTGCTGGGGTCATAGGTGTGAGCCACCACACCTGGCCTATGAGTGATTTTTAATCATCATTTTTAATATACTTGACAGCCAGACTGAATCAAGAGATGTCTTGGTGCAGTGTAGATTTATACTAAAATTTAAATATACATGACGGAATAGTGGAAATCTGACTCTTTCTCTGCCTTATTTTTGTTGTTCATTTAATTACCACTTTGCATAGCCCACCTGTTCAGGAGACCCTTTTTTTTTTTTTGAATATTGAATGTTCTTTCTGTTAGAGCACTGGTTCTCAACCTTCCTAATGTCGCAATGTATTTTCATTGTTACAAAGGGGTCGTGACCTACAGGTTAAGAACCGCTGCGTTAGAGGATCAATAAAATGTTTGGCATTTGTGAGTAAAGGGTGCGTATGATGGAGATTTTAAACGTCTCACCCATATGCTGTGTCCACGATTACTCTCAGCTCAACTGGGAGTTAGGACAGAAATTTTTAAACAATGAAAGACTATTTAGAGATTTCCACACATGCAAGTCACACATATATATTAAAGCAACAGGTCTGAAGTTTGAGCGGATGTGAAAGTGGCTAGTGGGTGTGAAACCCACACCAAATACCCAGAGTGTCCGGCAGAGGGGCGGTCAGGGGAGCTGTCCTGTGACCAGGGCAGTCCAGAGTGGCAGTAACTTTCATTTACATCTAAATATTGACTTCCATTATTGGCAATGGCTTGAATCATTAGAGGATGGCTTCTTACTGTTTTTCTTTGGTGAGTGTAGTTAGAGCCAGGCTAAAATAAGAGCAAAATACGGCATTTTCTTTTGACACTTAAAAATATTTTGTGGTTCTGTGAAGGTTTCTTCATCTTACTGGGTAAAATACCACATTTAGCGACATGGATGTGTGATGCTTGGTTCAGGTCCACATTGCCAGGAACTCATTTGTGGAGTCAAGATTTGAAAATTTCTGGAAGTGTGATATTTTGCTTACATTTATGGTTATTACAGACTTTTCTGAAGTTAATTGCTATTTCGTCAGTCTCCAGTTGAAAATTTTTCTTCTTTGTAAATATTAGGTCATTAATGAAACCAATTGCAAGTTTCTGAGATTTTAAATGAATTTTACCCATGTATGCAATTTAACACTAAATCCTGAGCTGTTCCAGCAAATACAGTAGTCTGGTCAGTGGCCTCATCCATGTCTCTGGCACAAAGGCCCAGGGAGCCTTGGCAGAGCTTTCCTGGGGTCCAGACGGCCGCATTTCCCAGAGGCAGGAGGGAGAGTCAAGTCGCAGTGCCTCTGAACACTCTGGTTACTCACGAGTTAACTGACAGGTCCCATAAATAAATTATGGATGCATTTTTAGAGCACTTTGCTAAGAACGAGGATGGCAGAAAGTATCACAAGGCTGTCAAATCACATTAAAGCTTAGCTACTTGCTGGGCTCTGTGGGGAAAATGGACAAACTATACTTTTTGTCATGTATTAAAACATATTTTGCTGATTGGCTGGTTGGAGAAGAAATTTGTCTACAACTGTTTCCTTGGCTCTGAAGCAGCATCCGCCCAACCCTTGTTCTTCATATGCTATGTACAGTTCCGTCAGGAACATATTTCACAGACATAAATATCATCCATTAGGGCCTTTAAAAGTGAAGATAGTATCATTTTTAATGTGGATTCCATTATGGAGAGAGCTGCCCAGGATGGGGGTCTCCTCAGCACCATCTGCTCGCCTTGGCTGGGTTCTCACCGCTGCTCCTAATGCGGACGCCCTGCCTCTCCGCGCTGTAACCTTCAGGTCCCTCACTGTGGGAGCCGGGGCACGAGTTTGGGCAATTGCACAAAGGAAGTGATTTAGGACATTACGAGCCAAGAAGAGGAGGGGAAAAAATCAATACCCATCACCATTAGATGGAAGCTTGTCACCAGGACTGTGAAGTGGCCCGTGGTCCCCCGGCCCCCACTTCTCCACTGAGGGTCCTGCAGGAATTCCCTGAACCTGGTGTGCACCGGGGGCCCTCACCGGCTCAACCCCAGATGAAAATAGATCCCCCCAAGTATCTCCGATTCACTGGGTCTCCGTGAACTTCCCCACCGTTTTTTCTGCCTGTCTGATTCCTTTATTCACTTGAAAACACAACAGACCCTTACCAAGTGCCAATCATACGCCAGGCATTGTCCCGTCCTCACTCTAGCATCAGCTGGACCCGAACTCTGATTTGGTAAATGGTATGACCTTTCCCAGTCTCATGCTGCAGGGCCATCTGGTATGGGATACGGATGAGTTTCTAAGACATTAAAAA
The DNA here is from genome assembly GCA_963573935.1 of Arctocebus calabarensis. NCBI lineage: Eukaryota > Metazoa > Chordata > Mammalia > Primates > Lorisidae > Arctocebus > Arctocebus calabarensis. The sequence continues at coordinate 99,742 of CAUYON010069473.1, read as the reverse complement.
CTAAAGACAAATTTTCAATGTATCCGAAATGGTCTACAATTTATTTATTTGATCATTCATTTATTCAACAATATTCCGTGTCTCAACCCTCGAAAAGCCCTTCTGCAGGACGAGCTCTGTGCACACCTCCCAGTCGTGGGAGGATGCAGGAGGAAGCCACCAGGACCAGTAGGGTTATGGAGGACAGGAGGCCATAGGGAGGCTCCCCTGTCTCATTCCCCTGGCTGGGGAAGGGCAGGGACCGGGACAGAAGGCACCAAGGAGCAGAGCTGGGGAGCTCAGACAAGGCCGACCCAGAGCCTGGCCACAGGGTGCGGGGACCCACCACCGAAGAGTCATGTGGTGACCCAGGAACTAAGCACAGCAGGCAGGTGACAGGTGACAGACAGAGCTTCACCTCTCTGTCACGGTCCTCTCTTCCAGCTGTATTCTCTTCCTATTTTCCAGCCATGAAAAAACAAGAGGTCAACTCAAAAAAAAAAAAAAAATCGCAATAGCAAACTGCCCCAGAGACTTTGCTTTCCCTCCAACCTTGGCCTTTCTCCAAAGATAAGGAACAGGAGATTCCCAAGAGCGTTTCTCCGTGACTGACCGGCCACCCCAGGAATGATTGTGTCTGTGGCCGTGGTCCCCTATGCAGCTGCCACAGAGAAGGGAGAGTATTGTGCCTGGAGTGATGGGTTTGGGATCTGGGGGTCAACTGTTTATATTTAGGGATTTAGGGCGATGTGGTCACCCTGAGAGAGTTTCCCTGAGAGCAGATCTGGAGCCCAGGAGTGTGGCTGAGTTAAAATGCACCCCCACCAGGTCCCCACCAGGTCCCCGTCAGGTGCTCCTGAGGGACATGCCCTTCTGGGTGTCCTGGCACAGTCGGGAATCTGTCACCATGAACTGTCTCCACTCCTCAGGAACCCTCTCTCTGAAGGATTCTCAGGCCACGCTTCTCTGTGTAGGGACTGGTGCCTAGTGTGTTACCTTGAGTTATGTTCTGTAAACCATGGAAATGGACTTGGATTAACTTGTTAAAAAATCGAGAAGGTCAGAGCATCCAGTCCCCAGCAGGGCAGGGATTAGGGACCTCTGTGGTGGGACCGAGTGGGGCTTCTCTCCAAGTGCCCTCAGGGCCCTGGCACTTCCTGTCCTCTGCTCGACTTGCATGTCCAAGGAGGCCCCGCTGCCTTGTTCCCTCTGCTGCTCACTCATCTGACGTGCCATTTGGCCGGGGACTTAGGATGGGATCTGTGACCTGGGCAAAGCCAGGCAGAGCCGCTGGGCAGAGGCATAGTTGTGGTGTGGTCTCCACCTGCCCACCCAGCACCCAGCACAGCCACCACCATCTGTGTGTCACCCTCCCCCCCACAACACAGTAAGCTCTGCTGCACAGACGCCCACCTCCTCACCAGTGGGAGAAAACTCCCAGTTTAAACCATCTGTGCTTGGTGCCGTGGGGCACCGCTCTCTGCCTGGGGTCAGACACAGGTTTTCTCATAGCTCCAGCACGATCCTGCCTGACTGTTCTGCAAGGTGGAATGCTCGGCAAGTGTGGCCAACATCTACTCACAATATAGGTTTAAAGAGGAAGCAAAAAGAAGCAAGAGGAGACGCTCTTACAGCCACGTGAAGTGGCAAGGAAGGCAGAGCTGGCCGGTGAGGGGGCAGGCTGACACTGAGCCTGGTGACACTGGGGTGTCGTCCTTCCCAGCCACCTGTCTGTCTCATGTCTCCAGAGCCCACTTGCGCTGTGTACGGGGGCTGTGCAAGCAGGCGGTATAGGCACCTCATCCTGCAAGGCCTGGGTCTCTTTGGGGCCGGGGTGCTTTTCCTTTTTCTTTGTGTTTCAAAGAAACACCCATGTACCTCATTGTTCCTGTTTTGAGGCAGAAACATTATTTCTCCTTTTTTCTCAGAAGGAAAATCACCGCAGTTAACCTTCCATCATCTTCATGGTCTAGTGGCAGACTCAGCTCTCAATTTAGTGGAAAAAAGATCGTGCCTCGAGAAAAAAAAAACTCCTGTCTAAACTGACTGCCAGACCCTCTGGAAACTGGAGGTCACGATCACAGGGACAGAAAGAAAAGATCTGAGAGTTTTCGGCAGGTTCAGCCAGTGGACGCCAGCACCACTTCTGGCACTGTGACTAGTATTGCCAGAACCAGGCTCCAGGGAGGTGCAGGCAGACAGGCCCAGGAGGCGGCTCCAGGTGGGAGACCCACACACGTGTGGTCTTTCCTACAAATCCAAAGTGTCACTACCCTGAGTCTCTGCACATACAACTGTCATCTGAGGGGCTTGGGGAATCCCCAGAGATGCAGCACAGAGCCCTGGGCAGAGAGTCAGTGGATCTAGGGAGGGTAGGGAGCCCTGGGCTCAGGAGATGCACCTGTGGGCACCCAAGGGTCCTGCCTCTCTGAGCAGTTTTCTTGGGAAACATAGCAAATGCCCAGTGTATTCAGCCCACACCACACAGAGCCAGTAGCTGGCCTGGAATAATCCCAGAAAACTGGTAAATCCACTGCTGTTGGGACAGTCCCCATGCAGTGACCTTGTCCTCGCCCCATTCTCAGTAACCTTCACACAGGGAAGAGTGTGAGAGAGGGTAAGTGCCTATGGATATGTCCACGCTCCCCAGGCTGTTTCCTCTTTAAGCTTTCTCTGATTGTGGGAGAAAGGAGACAAACCAAACAAACAAGCACACAAAAAAACTGTGCCTAGCTGATGAGATTTCACTTATTATTGGTCCTGGAGGAAAAAAATTTGGAAGCAGGGAAGAGACTGGATCGTTAGGCAGACACTGTTTAGCTTTGCCTGGACACGGCAGGGCCGTCGCGGCTGTGCTGTGTCACTGTGGTCAGCATCGCCATGTTGACCTCAGACACTTGGGTGCCTGACCGGCCCACGTGGGGGCAGTGAGCGAGGCAGGTCGAGGAGGGGAGAGGGGTCAGGGGTCTATCCTCTAACAGCACAGTGAGCGTCTCAACAACCAGCCCGAGTGTTGTCAGGTCCTTCACACAAGTCACAGGCAGCCGTGGCTGTGACAGTGACCGCCGTACTCTCAGCATCTGCCTTTACCCCAACAAAGGCCTTGCATTTAGATTTCAGAGATGAAAATGACTCCATGTAAGACCCATTAAAATGCAGGATTTAAGCCATAGAGTCTCTTCTATAAGGAAAAGAGTAAATCAGACACTGAATGAATGGTCTGAGTGTTGGGGTGCTGTTACCCACGGTGACTGTGCACAGAATTAACTGGGTCCAGGTCTATGGGAGGTTGGGTCAGAAGTTATTCTGTAGTTTTCAGATTTCACACAGAAAGGAGCAGCTGTAATTGGTGGCCTTGGAGATCTGTTTGAGCAAAAGCTCATTGTCCTCTGAGCTAGAACACTGACCCAAGTGAGCCCTCTGCCTGCCTGGCTCCCCCAATAGATGTGAAGCCTTTATCAGAATCCCAGGAACCCACTTTCCACTGCCCTCCTTGGCCCTTCTCAGATTTATGGGCTTTTTGTTAGTTTTAGTGTATGTAGTATTTCAAAGTTTTGGAACACATTTTAGGTCTGTTGGAGTCGAGGGAGCAGGTGAGTGCGAAATCAGAGATTGCCACAGCCTTCAGAGCGGGAAGCTGTTGGGGGACCTTACCGAGGAGGTAGTAGGGTGAGTTGGCACCAGAGACCCTGCTCAGAAATGCAAGGACAGGAACCGTGGCTGGGGAGGAGGGTTATCTGACCACCAGATCCAGCAGGTGACATTTGTGACCCACTCTGCTAGGAAGCCCACCCAGACCAGGCTGCTGACATTCATGACTCACTCAGGATGGGCTTCCCCGTGGACTGGGGGCTGCTTACAAAAGGCTTCTGAAGGCAAGTCACATTAGACAGATAAAAGCTTTTTCTGCACTTACCAGAGTCTCCACTTTGACCTGTGTGTGCCAGGCAGGTTTGTTCATGTGTCCTGTCCTTGGAACAGAAGTGCAGAGCGCCTCATGTCATGCCAGATTAAGAGCGGCAGGTCTGGAGGTCCATCACAGCTGGAGGGACAGGCGGTGGGTCTGGAGGTCCATCACAGTAGGAGGGACAGGCAGCGGGTCTGGAGGCCCATCACAGCTGGAGGGACAGGCGGCGGGTCTAGAGGTCCCTCACACCTGGAGGGACAGGCAGCGGATCTGGAGGTCCCTCACAGCTGGAGGGACAGGCCACAAGTCTGGAGGCCCATCACAGGTGGAGGGACAGGTGGCGGGTCTAGAGGTCCATTACAGTTGGAGGAACAGGTGGTGGGTCTGGAGGTCCCTCACAGCTGGAGGGACAGGCAGAGGGTCTGGAGGTCCATCACAGCTGGAGGGACAGGTGGCAGGTCTGGAGGTCCCTCATAGCTGGAGGGACAGGCAGCAGGTCTGGAGGACCCTCACAGCTGGAGGGACAGGTGGCAGGTCTGGAGGTCCATCACAGCTGGAGGGACAGGTGGCAGGTCTGGAGGTCCATCACAGCTGGAGGGATAGGTGGCAGGTCTGGAGGTCCCTCACACCTGGAGGGACAGGCGGCGGGTCTGGAGGTTCCTCACACCTGGAGGGATAGGCGGCGGGTCTGGAGGTCCATCACAGCTGGAGGGACGGGCCTCAGGTCTGGAGGTCCATCACAGGTGGAGGGACGGGCCACAGGTCTGGAGGTCCTTTACAGCTGGAGGGTCAGGTGGAGGGTCTGGAGGCCCATCACAGTTGGAGAGACAGGCGGAGTGTCTGGAGATCCATCACAGTTGGAGAGACAGGTGGTGGGTCTGGAGGTCCATCACAGCTGGAGAGACAGGTGGTGGGTCTGGAGGTCCATCACAGCTGGAGGGACAGGCGGCGAGTCTGGAGGCCCATCACAGCTGGAGGGACAGGCGGAGTGTCTGGAGATCCATCACAGTTGGAGAGACAGGTGGTGGGTCTGGAGGTCCCTCACAGCTGGAGGGACAGGCCGCAGGTCTGGAGGTCCCTCACTGTTGGAGGGACAGGCCGCAGGTCTGGAGGGATGGGCCACGGGTCTGAAGGTCCCTTATAGCTGGAGGATCAGGTGGTGAGTCTGGAGGTCCCTCACAGCTGGAGGGTCAGGTGGCAGGTCTGGAGGACCCTCACAGCTGGATGGTCAGGTGGCAGGTCTGGAGGTCCTTCACAGCTGGAGGATTAGGTGGTGGGTCTGGAGGTCCCTCACAGCTGGAGGGTCAGGTGGCAGGTCTAGAGGTCCCTCACAACTGGAGGGTCAGGTGGCAGGTCTGGAGGACCCTCACAGCTGGAGGGTCAGGTGGCAGGTCTGGAGGACCCTCACAGCTGGAGGGTCAGGTGGCAGGTCTGGAGGTTCCTCGCAGTTGGAGGGACAGTGCTCTTGGTCGAGTGTTGAAGAGCTCTGGTACCCCAGATGCCACAGAGGTGGCTTGTCACATGGCACTCAGAGGGGGAGGGCATTTCGCACAGGACTAGAGCCAGTCAGGTAGCACTGCCTCTCGTATGCTCCTGAGCATCTCCACCAATCTTTGGGCTCCCGTGTTCCTGTCGTCCTGCCACAGAGGTGCTTCCACAGATGGAGCATTCGCGAGACATCTCTGCCCGTTCATTCCCAGACAACTCTTGTCTGGAGGTCACAAAAAGATACATGTGGGCTTGAGTCAGGAAAGACTGTGGGATTGACATAAAGGCTGAAAGGAGGCAGGCCATGTGGTCCCAGGTAAGAACCTCAAATCCGTTGGCTGTCTGAGTAAGGTGTGGTGCTTCTGCAAAAGAGAGAAGAAAATTCTCAGGAACCCTCTCTTGGGGACAGGCCGCCCCTCAGCAGCCTGGCCTCACCTGGCCTCTTTCTTTCCTAAGAGTGAGAGCTACGTGCCCTGTGGGCTCTAGAAAATCGTGGTTTGCCCTATGAACAAGAGCTGTCCAAGGGCTCTGCCTGGGACTGAAGCGGGGAGAGGCTCTACCATCTCAAGCACTTGAGCAGCGCGGAGGGCAGGCCTCTGCCAGCTTTGAAGACTCTTTCTTCTTTTCCTTCTCATCAAGAGGTGATGTGTTGGTGCTCAGGCAAGGACAAAGACACCCCCAGAGGTCCTGCTGGCCCCCAAATTCTCCCTTCTGAGATCCTTTCCTGCCTGTTTCCTTTTCTGCCAGAAAATGCAAGAACCCAGGGAACTATGTCTGCAGGCCTGGCCTCCAGTCGAGGGGCAGCTTCCCACAGCTGGTGGGGCTTCACAGCAGGATGGGAGCAGATGAACTGGGTGGCACCTTGCAGGATGGGGTGAAGCCCTCAGCAGCGTGCTCCTTTGATCTCTGAGGGATCCTGAACCCCTTCCTGAGAACCGAGCAAGGGAGTCTGGGTGCCGGTGTGTTTCACAGGGGAAAACCAAGGACTCCAGACTGAAATGATCACGGTAAACAATTATTTGATAGAATTATGAATATACATAGATTTTCACCTGTTGTAAGACTATTAAAGAGCTGGAATTTTTAATGCTAAAGCAGACAATAGAAGATATTCAGAAGTTCAAATAAATAAAAACAATCATTTTCCTTTGCAGTGGCAAATAGTTCTGTAAATACATGGGAACAGGGAGACGCTCCCATGGAAAACACTAATTAAGTAAATTCTGCTCAGTTAGGGGTGGGTGAGGCTGAGCCCAGGGACACAAACCCGTCTTAGGAACCGCCTAACTCTTCCTTAAAGACAGACCATGTCACGGGGCTGCATAGATGCACCAGCATGGCTCTGCTCTGGTCTTGCTGGGAAGGTCCACAGACTACAGGACTCCGAGCTCAGGAGACGGCAGACACTGCAGATGGCAGATGGTGGGGAGGGGGTTAATCTGATGTCACACATACCCGCCATGGACAGGGCCATGAGTGGAGAGAGGGAGTCTGGCCAGGCCTGCTCAGAGCACGTCCCCTCCCTCTTTCTTGTTTATAAGGCCCTGTACCCTGGAGGAACAACAGGAAACCCTTTTTCTTGGTGTAATGTGCTCCTTGGTGGAGCTGCTGTCGGGATGGGGAGAGGACTGAGCAGGTGGTGTCCCTGGGCTGGGCCTGGGAGGTTTCACTCAGATGCCTCCCACGTGTTACTGTTCTCATGTTGGTTCTTTGCAGTGACATTTTAGATAATAAGAAGTTACCTATAAAAATATGCTCCTTGGCAGAGGCTCTCAGGCCAGTGGGTTCTGCCCTGCCATTCCCTGGGGGATGGACAGTCTCTGGCCCTCTTGCTCTTGCAGCCAAGGGGTAGGTCCCTAAATCCATCACCATCCTGATGAACACAACACCTTTTCACCCCCAAGACTGGGGGATGGCCCCCCTCTTCTCTATTACCCTGTTCACTTTCCTTCCTATAAGGCCTTACAATTTCTTCCCAGCATCTATAGCTAAAGTGGATACAACTGCAGAAAGGCAGGGCCTGTGCTACCAGGACGTACCGGCAGCCTAGAGCAGCACTTGACCTCTGCCATGCACAGTGAACCTGCACTGTCTAAAGCGCAGAGGAAGCAGGGGCCAAGGGACTGCCCATCAGGGGGCCCTGCAGGCTCCAGAGGACACAGATGTGTGTGAAAGTTATTAGCAAATGTTTGTTGACTACCCAAATGGCAAGATGGTGCCAGCGTTTCCTGGGGTGCACTGGGCTGCCCTGGACCATCTCATGAGACCTGGAGTTAAACGTGCCAGAGTATTTACACCACTGGAATCAGCACCGGCCACAAATCAAGGGAACCAGACATCGGCACGTCCTTGTGTACACCAGCGATGGAGTCAGGGTGAACTTCAGGACTCAGGTTTACTAAATCTGCCATCCCTGACTCTCTCAAGGGTGTGATTTGATCTGTGTAGCACCCATGTAAAGACAAGTTGTGTAATGACAGGCCTCTCACTTCTTAAATATCAGCGTCTCTCTAACCGGCTTCCTGAAGGTGTTAACATCAGGATAAAAGGTGAGGGGAAAAAGTGCAGCCTTTCATCTTCCGCCTCTCTGAAGCCCTGCATTCCCACTGTGAATTAATATGCTCATGTTTATTTTTGCTCTTTGGCCTCAAATGCATAACAAACATTTTCTAGAGAGGATCGTATAGGGAGGGATTTAGCACACTGTGTGTTTTAGAGCCAGGTCGCCCTTGAGGACAAATAGAAACAGTGTTCCTAGACGCACTGTGAAAATTCCTGGGGCTACTTCACATCCTCAAGTTAGAGCCAGTTAATTAAAGCCAAATCATTCTGATCCTTTTCCCTAAATTATCTGAATATCTTGAATAGACACATTATATCGATGTAAGCTATCTAGATTTAGTTCACTTGCCCACGTTATGTTTCTTGTTAAGACCTAATTAGTGAGTCGAGTTTGGACGCTTCCCCTTTGTTACTTTTCTATATAATATTCTGGGTCATCCTCCCACAAAACAAGCTTTCTAAAGTTCTTCTCAGTCCCCGGAGATGTGCTGTCTTGCTTTTGATTCTTCTGGAAAGTTTCAGGAAATTCCCCTTTGAACAATTTTGGTTGGCTAAAGGATAAACCACCGTTTTCTATTTATAACTGCACAGCTCACCAGAATATCAAAATGTACTAGAACGAATAAATGTATCAAGGTCCCAGTTGGCAGCACCAGGACAGAGCTGTGTCTGAAGAAACAGACCTGGGAGCCGCACGGTCTGCTCGGGCCACCGGGAGAGCTGCAGACCAAGCAGCCTCGCTGCCTGCCGTCCTGCGCTTCCCGACAAGCCATCTGCAGGGTGACTGCTCGTCACCTTGACTTCTGATACGTTCTCCACAGGCACGAGGCCGCCAGGCACATTGCAAGTCCCCACGTAGGACCAACCGGAGGTGTGTGGCTGGGGTGATTGGGCCAGAGAGACGGGTCCTGCTCTTGGACATTGCAGTGACCTGGAAACTTCCCAAGCCAGGTGACAAATGTGCTGTTGGGACTCACATGCAAAGCACAGGCGTCACAGAATCGAGAGCACTCGCCTGCCCACCAGTGAGCCCTGATGAGAGGCTTCAGGGGAGATGAGACAGTAGAGGTGGCCGCAGTCTCTGTGGCCTTCCCACACAGGGAGACGGAAGGCAGCAGAGCCCGGGGCGGAAGAGGGCCAGGGACCCGAGGCCCTAGCCGCAGCTTCCTTCTCCCTACCCCCCCCCCCCCCCCGCTCCATCAGCACCTGGAACCCTGGGCAGAACCGCATCCCAGTGGCCTGGGACCATGTGTTGGCCATATGACATGGTTCAGTTCCATACATCAGCTGACACGACCTTCATTACAGGATTCGGGATGACGTCCACACGCCACCAGAGGAGAGCCAGACAGACCCTCAAGTGACGGCAGTGAGGGGGCAGGAAGGACAGGGAGGTGAGGGCCCTGGACGGCTCCCCGAGTGAGGAGGGAGACGCGTGCTGGAGGCACACGTGGCTGGAGACGTCGGGACCTTTCCTGAAATGGGGTGGGTGGGAGTCGGCACCCTGCCCAGCACCTGCTGTCTTCTGCGCGTGGCATAGCTGGGAATAACGCCCTATGAGCTATAGCTGGGAATAACACCCTGTGAGCTATAGCTAGGGAATAACGCCCTGTGAGCTATAGCTGAGAATAACGCCCTGTGAGCTATAGCTGGGAATAACGCCCTGTGAGCTTCCTTCTTCTAGCCGTTTACTCTGCTTTCTAAAACAGCGGTTCTTGGATTCAGTGTGCAGCTGATGAAAGCAGAGATACCTAGGACACATTCTGGAAGGGTCTGATCCGAAAGGTCTAAGGGGCCCTGGATAATTCGTTTTCACTGAGACTACTGTGGAGGGACTCACTCCCGTGTGACACAGCAAGGGGCCTCCAGGGAGCCGCTCTGGAGTGCAGACGGGTGGCCATCGCCCCTCTGGGAGGACCCACAGATATGGAGGGAGCAGAGGGGAGGGCGGTGGGCGGAGGGGGAAGGTGAGTGGCCCGGGGAGGGGGGACCACAGACGGGGGCCTGCCTGGTCGTCCTGGGCTGGAGTAAGGCCCAGGTGACACAAAGACCCTGCCCAGCATGGCCCGGGCTATTGGCAGCCCCCAGAAGGAGCCATGGCCTTGAGCAAGGCTGTTTTTTCCTTCCCCTGAGAGAATTCCCAGGGAGTTGACAGTGATCTTGTCTTCAGGCGGCAACACTGGGCGCTCCCAGGGGTACCGGGGCAGGGCCGGCCTTCCTTCCTTCCTTCCTTCCTTCCCCCCACTCTTCAGCTCCTCCCCCTACGTTTCTCTCTCGCTCTCTGGTTTGGAGGCCTCGTAATTTAACGTGAACCCTCACCTTTCACGCTCACCTCTCTCTACCATCGTCTGCTGATCGTCTGCATCTGAGTGTCCTTATTTCTCCCGTGGGCGACCTGTAACTTCCTTACTGCTGATGGTACAATAGCACAATGATCTGTCCTTTTGTCCCCAGCAGGGCCCTGTTTTCTCGTGTAAAGGACTGGGGGGCATTGGAGTGCAGTCCTGATTCTACAGTAGGAACCCCGAAGTCTGGCTCCTTAGGTGCTAGGCCGAGGAGAAAAAGCTGGGCGTATAGACTGACCTGGCAGGGCTACCTGGTGTGCAGAAGGTGAACCCAGGATGCCCGACACAGCCTCAGTTGGACTCCTCCAGGGTCACCTGTATGCAGTGACACAGGTGCCCCCAGAGGAGTCAGAGATGCTGTCGGGCATCCCGGGTTCACCTTCTGTACCCCAGGTAGGCCCCGCACTGTAAGATAGGGGTGCTGTGGGTTTAGCAGGGCACAGGGACCCACGGAGCACACAGGGGCTGAGAACTGACAGTCATGGGGGTGCCACCTGAGGGCGGTGAGAGGGCAGCCCCTGTGAGGACGGAGCCCATCTGGAACGTCCACACGGCGTGTGTCTGTTCCTGTGCCCAGTCCATCTGTGCGCTGTACGTGGGCACTGTCCCGGGCTGCAGATGGCCAGGCTAAAGGTGCAGGAGCAGTGGCCCCACGGTCACCACAGCGGGGTGGGGTGCAGCACCTGTTCCCCCACAGTGAAGCAGCGGTGGCTTCTGCCACATAGGCTATAGCAGCTGCTTTTACTTTTTACAGTTTTACTCGACCTCAGAGCATCCTCAGATGAAGGTGGAGCCATCTGACTGATGTTTGTTCTAAGGTGAGGAGACGGAGGCAGCGGGACCACAGGACCCTCCCTGCGCAGGACCAAGGCAGGGGCTGCCCTACACGGTGTCACATGCCCTCAGCTCCCCACTGTCTTCGTGCTTGGATGTTGGAAATTAGACCCTTCGGGAACTGTCTGGGGACAGATAATTCCTTGTGACCACAGTAGGCTTGGGTCAAATACAAGTTCCCATAGGAAGTAATCTACAAGTAACTGAAGGTGTAGGGCCCTGCCATGGCTCTCAGCATTTGCAACCTTGTGTTGTTGTTTCTTTTGTATGAATGTGTCCTGCACCCTAAACTGTAGCTCAAGTCTGAAGGGCCAGAAACTTTACGATTGACTCTTACACTGGATTTGACTCTTTCCAGGATCAGCACGTTCTACAGAGTGCAGGGTGCCAAGGCCCAGGTGACATGGTAACTGCATGCTGAGTTAATTTGATTTAATAATCTGTTGTTGTGATGTTAGCGGTGTTGTCAGTGACTGTGGAGGACCAGCCAGGAGTCACTAGCACCCAACGGGAGCAGAGCTTAGAGAGACACCAGGAAGGGCTCAAGCCCAAGGGGGCAAGTGGCTGAGAAGGGGAAGGAGGCCGTTTCCCTGGGCCCTCCAGAGGAGCCAGCCTTGCCCACCTGCTCTAGGCTGGTGACCTCCTGACGCAATAGCCTATCTACTTCAAATGGGGTAATACCTACTCACAGTAACATTCTACTTTGCTGTACAATGTTCTCGATGTTTCTTTGATGTCTTGTAAAGGCCATGCCCTGAGCCATGAGTTGTTGCCTTAGAAGGACTCTTGTGCTTGGCTTCCTCATCTGTGAAATGGGTGCAGCGGTGGAGCTCAGCACACAGGCTCGTAAGAGGGCTAAGCACACGGTTAGCGCCGTGAGTGGACGTAGTGAGTGGGAAAGCTTGGCCAGCACTTCTCTAGTAAAATGCCGTGAACTCCAGTGGCATTTCACCTTGCTGAGAGATTTTGTACAAGGTGGGCCCACTGCGGCGTCACGGAACACAAACCGTCAGACAGCCACTCGCTGCCTCTGACCTAGAGGACGGCTACTCTCCGGCCATGTACTGAATAGGTTTCAGGTGGAAAGAAACAAAAAGAGCAGAACATGTGGAGGATGTGTGGGTGCGTGCCTGTGGGGGAGGCAGGTCTGTGGGTGCAGGTGGGCGGCATGAGGCTCGCCTGCATTTGCTGTGGTTCAAAATGCCTTTAAGTAGCAACTTCACAAGTTCAAACTACAGTTAGGTCTTGGTTATGGTCAAACTCACCATGCTGCAAAAATCGACTCTTTCTACCTTTTCACTCTTTTAGTCTTTCCAATCCTATGTTACATGTTGGCTGCAAGATAACAGAAAAGGTTAAGTTTACAGTGATCTATAATTACAGAGAACCAAGGCTTCCCTGCCAAAGTAACAAGATTAATACCTTTTTGATGGAATTTAATAATATGGTTTTATAATATTTAATTTTGTTCAGAAAATATCTCTCAGTAGGAAGCCTTTTTTCCTTTACTTACCTAAACATTATTGCTTTAAAACAATTTAATTCATATTTCCTGGCACAAAGAATTTATTATGTAGACTTGTGATCTGGTTCTTACAGGGCTTTGGGGGGTGGATTAGCTTGGAGTCAATTTGGACATCCGAACAACTTTGACAAGCCGAGTCGTTGGCCCGCTGGGAATCCGGGCACTTAGCTCTGGGCGTATCTTATTTCAACACTAACTGACGGAGAGAAACTTTGTTTTTGCTCCAGATTACAAGTGTCCTTTCCATCTCCATTTCCTTCTTGTTGGAGGGGACTCAAGCCCACAATTTATGTCCCCTGTAGGTTTCCGAATACAGTTGTCAGCAGTAGCTCACACCTCATGACAGCAGATTGACTGAACAGCCTCATTATAGTCTTAACGCTCCAAATGGCTTCACCAGCCATGAGGACATACCTAGAGGGGTCTTCTTGCTCATGTCCTGGTAGTGAAACCGGTGCGAATAGCTTTGTCCTGTTCATTCTCTTCTGTTGAGGCTCCAGGTGACTATTCATACAGAGGAGAGAGAGAAGGATTCAATTTCACCCAGATGGCAAAGTTAGCTGTTGCAAACAGCCTCTTCTAAGCATGTAAAAAGCCTTCTACCTGAACAGAGTATCTGCAGAACCACCTTACCAGCGGGAAGGGACACTTTCTGGATTCTCAGCCATCAGATGGCCTTACTCTTTCACTGTCTCCCATCCTCCTGCAAGAGCTCTCTCTGGCTTCCCAGTGCCGGGGAGGAGACGCCTGACATGGGAGAAAAGCCGTGGAACCCAGACCAGGCAGAGCAGCGGGTACCGGGGCTGAAGCTCTGAGCTGGCAGCAGCTGGGCCTGAGATGGCTTGGGCTCCTGCTGTGACCCTCGGTCCCCACATGTTTGTGCCCCCTAGTTGCTTTTCAAGGTGTGACTTCTCTGGAGATGCTCAGATACAGTCATTTTTAGAGGAAAAACTCCTGTAAAGGTGTAAGAGCTGGGGCAAAAGCCAGGAAAGGGGCCAGGAGGATTTCTGGGAGACAGGACGGCTGCACTTCTCAAAGGGGCGTGGGGAGCACAGTGACTATTCCAGAGAGCAGCACTCACTGGCAGAGTTGTGGGGACTCAGGGGTGGCTCTCTGGCATGGAAACTGCGTGAATTCCAGAGTGATACAACAGTCATTCTGGGCACATGAGCTTTGCCCAGAGATGACTGGCTCTCCTCTGCCTTCTGTCAAGAGATGGCTGGACTGTCCAAGTACCTGGCGAACCACCCCATTGACCTGCAGGTTTGAGGATGTGGTGTTAAGCAGATGGGGTGAGCAGGAGGTGGCTAAGACCACAGACTACTGTAAGACACACGCGTTCCAGAGCATGGGAGATAAACTATAGAAATTTATATGCCTGCCACAGTGCATAGCTTGGGGGTCCAAAGGTCAAAGACATGCTCATCTGGAGGAAGAGGACAGATACTCCATCATGCCCAAGGAAGCAGGAGCCACGCCTGGAGGCCACCTGGGCTTCTGTGCCCATGAGCAGCGCTCCAACCTCAGTTTGCATCAACCCACACTGGGGAGGGCTACTTGTCACATCTAGGCCATGCTACAAGCAGCCCTGACACTTGGGCCAGGACACCTGGCAGAGCCCACAGCATTAGAGGTGTCATTAGAGCCCCTCACATCCCCCCTGGGATTCCCAAGGCCATGCCCCCTGCAGCAGAGAATTATATGCCGGCAGGACTGAGCACCTGACCCTGGGTGCAAGGTGGTGGTGCAGCTATAATGCTCCGTCATAGGCCCTGGTAGACCCCCCATGTCAAAGATCCGTGCGAGCCCTGTGTGGTTGTCTGGATCACATACAGTGGAGCTGCAGGGTGCAAGCAGGTGACCCAGGCCCCAAGATGAGACACCTGCCAGTGTCACAGCAGCACCACTGCCCCCTCACTCCTGTGGCCGCCTTGGGGATCACATGCAGTCAGTGAGGAAGCAGGTCAGGCCTGAGCTCAGTCAGAGTGGGCGCTGACTGCCCCACAGCCTCCCTCTGGGGGGGGTCCTGGTGACTGTGGTGAGGAATGTCCTCATGGTGGGCGAGGCTGTGGTCAGCCACCCAGCCAGCTAATGATGAGGAACAGAAGCAGCTCAAGGTGAGAACGAACTTTTGGGAAAATAAAAGGACATCTGAGCAATGGCAAACAGTCTGCTGGCCAGTCAGGGGCTCCGAAGGAGAAAGATTGGAATATTGGGAGTAGGAAAGAGCTGTCAGCCTGGACACAGGGGTGTGGCCCAGAGTGTACGTGTGTCGCACCAAGCAGTGACACCCAGCAAAGCATACCGCCAAGGAACGGGCACCAACATCTGAAGAGGAAGAGCCCTGTGGGTGATGTCAGCCACTGCTCCTCCGGTCACCTTGGTGCTGGTCCAATAGCACATGAGCAGGTCAGTCCTGGTAGTAAGAGGGAGTCGGACATGGACTCCTGTCCCCAAGGCTGATCTAGCTTCTAGCACGGCTGACATGCGGGACGCAGAAGCCAGCTGCCCAACACAGGCCACCTCAAGACGGCGCCGCGGCCCCGAGCAGGTTGGGCACACTGACCCCTTCAGTGGAAAGGGGCCGTGGCTGTCTCAGCAGGCGTAGACAGGCACTCCGGGAGTGAGACCGTCTTCCCTGCCTGCAGCTGCTCTCAGGCTGCGCCCCAGTACAGAACAAGGCACAGCATCTCCTTGGATGAAAGGGCCCGTGCTTCGCCACAGGAAGTCAGCAGAGGAGTGAGACCATAGCAGACACCGGTCCCTTCCAGGAGCCTCCACCCGAGAGGGAGCTTGCTGGGCACTCAGGAGGTTCACAAGAGCACTCTTGGTCCTCTGGGCAGGTTTGATGGTGAATGGATGGGTGTGGCAGTCGTGAGAAGAACGTAGGGATCAGAGACAGGATCAGGTTTCCCCCATAGATGGCCCCCGACCAGCCAGGGTGGGGTGGGAGGAGCCCAGGCCACAGCCTCAAGGGTGGCCGCAGTGGCAGAGGTGGGTATCCTGGTGTATTTCCCAGTGAGTCTGGCCTATGACACGTGGTTTGAACTGCTTTTGAAGAATCACGAACATCATTTCTGTAATTGTGGGGATTTTTCTGTTCTCAGTAGGCAAACTCCAAAACTCTTGGGCCTGTCTGAATGAGATACCTGGTCAGTGTACCTGAGGAGCCCCTGGCCCTCCAGCTCCGTCCCTGGGAGACTTTTCAATTTGCCTGGAATGTCCACTGAGCAGACAGACGCCTATCTTGTTTCTTCCATTGTTCATCAGTATTGACATGCTCCCCATGTGCCCCGCCACTGACTGAAGGCACCAAAGCCACCGAGGGCAGCCACGGAGGGACTCGGGAATGCTCCACAGGTACACGAAGCAACTCCTTTCCCCCCGGAGTGCAAAAGATGCTGCTGCCTCCAGTGACCCTCCACTTGATAATTAACAGTCAGCAACAGACCATTTAAAACCAAGGCTGTCGGTGATGCAGCTACTGTGACTTCCAACTCGAAAGGCCTTAGGTTGAGCAGCATTTTACAGCTGACAAAAGGATGAAAGGCTTTTGAATGATTATCTTCATGGTTTTCAAAATGTACCCCAAATGTCTTAGGGCCTTGCAGGAGAGTGTTGGAGACTGGGGGTGCCAGGAGGTACAGGGAGGATTCTTGGTATTCAGCCCTGCTCCCCCTGAGTGGCTCGCCCTACCTGCCCTGTCTGCGGGATTCCTCTAAGATTTCCTTCATTTGCTGATGACTCTGATACCCATGATCTTCTTGGGGATGGACGCTAACATTGCCCATAGCGTAGGGGCCAAGCCTCTTTTGTTTAAGCTAGGCCTCTGTCTCCCATGTGATTTCTCGACATTCCTCTTTTAGTTTTCCAGCAAACTTAAATGATGTCCTTGCCAAAAGCTTTTCATGGTATCAAGGTGCTACTAGGCTTTCTGTGGCCAATATCTCCAGGCACATATGCCCTAGAACAGAAGCAGGAACGGGGGCAGGGGACACGGCTGGGGACAGGGATGCTCGCAGGTGTCTTCCAGGAATACCATGTGCTACTGCTCAAATTTGACCTTTTATTTTTAATAGAAAAGACTGCATGTACTTCAGATAATTCCACCACTGGACATTTTTTATGGGTGATTATTAATTAGAAGTGGCTGTCACCTCAGCAGCACCAGCGGCCTTTAAGAACACAAACACTGTTCTATTAGCGATATTAGCGTTGGTCCCAATAGCACAGCGTGCCTGCGTGGTGCCCACGTGTGCCAGGCACTGCTTTGACTGCCATCTTGTAAAAACTTAATCTAATAACTTAACCTTCATGACACCTCTCTGAGATAAGCACCATTCATAGCTGGACTCTGTCGGTGAGAACCTGGAGACGGATGAGTAATTCGCCCACAGCCACGCGGTGAGGGAGCGGCCTCGTCTGGAATCTTACCCAGGCAGCCTGACTAGACTCGGCTCATAGTCAAACTCTGGCAAAGACCTTCACTAATACAAAATGGCCCATTTCTTTTTATGTGAAGAATGATGAGTTCCAGGATAAAGGAAAAGAATATATTTTACAAAGATCAAGTTTCAGAGGTTGCCCTGATAAAGCACAGTATCCCTCCAGGACAACAGTATTGCTGGAGAGGACTGCAGTCCACAGAGCACTGGGACACAAGCCATGGCCTGAGGCCACCTGTCACCCAGAGTCAGAGGGACAGTGGGGGCTTCGGACTCGGACACAGACGTGTGGCTTGGACAGAACTGCTCTGTTCTGGGGGCAGTATGGCATGCCCCCGCTTCTCAGGGTCTCCCAGCTAATTCTTGGGAGATTTCTAGTGGACTGTACCCCCTATGCATCTGGCGCTGTGATTGACAGCAGGGGTGGCAGGTGCACTGGTGGCCCCGCCTCTGTCCAGCACGTCGTGGGCTGTGATTCTATTTGCCCACTGTCCTGCTCCCTTCACTAGGCTATGAGGTCCTCAGGTCGAGGCCACCCATAAGGCTGTGTCTTTCCCACTGCATGGTCCCAGGCCAGGGCAGGTGCCCAACAACATCCCTGAGTGTCTTAGCCCATCCTAGAGGGTGTAACTGGATCCCATAAACTGTCACTTATAAGCAACAGAAGTTTATTTGCACAGCTCTGAAGCTGAGAAGCCCAAGACCAAGGCGGCTTTGCTGTCTGATGAGGCCTGATTTCTGGCTTGTGGATGATGCTAGGGTTGTCAGGAGGTAGGGGACAAAAAACTGTGTGTTGCCCATCACCTCAAGTAAGCAACACAGCGTGTGACGAGTGATTACCTGTTAAGATCAGGGGCATAGAGGGGGACCCGATGAGCTGCCAATAGAAGAGCAGAGGATTGTGGTGGCTCCATAAAGAGCCAGGCCTGGAACCCTCGTGCAGAAAGAGGGGTCTGGCCCACTGGCCTTGCACCTTTGTGAGACTGTCCTGACTTTCCCCTTAAGGAAAACACGTGGTTATAGTTGGACCCAGGAGGGCAGAGGTGATGGAGTGAGAGAGGCTGGCATCCGCTTTCGTGGAAGAGGTTCTCTCTGCATCCACGCCACCTTCCGGCCTCTGGCTCTAAACATGAGACTTTGCTGTGGGCAGCTGGCTGGGCCTCTCCCTGCCCTGCAATCTCCTGAGCTGCTGATCAGGGCGAATTGCTGAAGGCTGGAAATCCCGCAACTGTGGTTTCCTATGGATGTTGACATCATAGGAATTGAATGATTTATAGGATCTGTGTCCTCGAAGGTGGCTGCCTGGCACAATGTGGAACAGATGGTATCTGTTACCTTGTCTTCAAGCGCCAAAGCCACCAAGGGGATGTGGACATTTCAGAGAACTCAGAAAACCACTGAGGCTGTTGTGTGGGTGTTCGCTCCTGAGAAGGCTGTGGGCGGCCCCAGGTGAATGCAGTTTTGGGTTGGTGGTCTGGTCCTGCTGGAAATGTGCAGTCCCAGCTTGCAAGCGCTCTGAGGCCTGGCCTGGCAATGGCAGCCCTCACCACACAGTCGGAGCTGAGGGTCATGCTTTCTCCCAGGGCAAGGAGCCCGCTGCTGGCTGGCAAGGCTCTGCCAAGGGACTGCTGTTTGCATCATAAACTTTCACCCTTCTCTTTCTGCTCCTTTCTCCGACTCCTGTGTCTTCTGACTTCACTGGGCCTGGGCAGTGACCTTCTGACAAAATTAGCCAGTGTGGTCCTTCCTACCCGGTCTCACACTTGGAGAAAGGACGTGTAGTAATATCCCCACCTTCCCTGAAGAGAAGAGAAGGCTTCCATGGGGCCTGGAGGACGGACAGACTGCTGGGCAGGTCCTCCCACTGAAGGACTTTGGTCCTGGACTCGATATCTGTCGTTCTTGGAGAGTGACCGCTCTTCACCTCTGTGTAAGACCCTGGACTCCAGGACAGACAGACCTGGCTGGGGCAGGGAGCTCTGGGTTTGGTGCCCCCCCTGAGCCCCACCATGAACCAGACAAACCTCAGTGATTCTGCTCCATTAAAACAATCCTCCATTCATAAGTAGGTGTACCTGGTTGACCAGACCTCAGCTTTGGCCCTTCCAGGAGTGTGTGCACTTGAAGCTCAGTTGGACAGGAGGGATGGAGCCACAGAGGTTCAGCACCGGCCCTTGGGAGGGGCGTGGGGACCAGGCCCTGCACACCTGGTGAGCCCCCTTCTGATGATACCTGAGGACCCTCACCTCAAAACGTCCAGGGCCCGGCACTATGTCAGAGGCAGAGGGATTGTGTTCCCGTCTCTGCTGAGGGGGAATGCCCTTAGCTGCATTTGAACTAAAATTGGAACTTTCCAGAAATTTTTCAGGCCATGTGGAAAATAACTTAAATCATTTGTAAAGAAAAATTGATCTTTCATTTTGTAAAGCCTGTTGGAAAAGTTTCCACTGGGTAAATTCAGACTTAAGTTGAATGAAATGTCTGGTCTTCCCAGCCCAGGCCAGAGGTCAGCTGAGCAGGGTGGCTGGAGCAGGTCCCCTCTGGTGCGAGAGTCCCAGTGGCCGCTTTGCAGGCTTTCCACTGGAGGATGATCCCCCGGAGAGGGTGTCATGTCCTTGCTCTCCTCATAGAGAGGTGTGACGGCATGTCAGGCAGTGCCTTCCTATTGGGTCCACCTGTGCCAACATTCTGGCAACTGAGTAATTGTAATGCGTGTTTTCCTTGAGTAGACATTTTACTGACGATCAAATACATTTAAAGCTGTCTTTAAAAGCTTTCACCCTCTTCATTTTGCAACAGAAACTGAGTTACCTCTAGCATGACTTGTTTGTAGAAGTGTCACATCTATGACATGGGGGGAGGGTTGTGCGTATCCTTCGGGGACTGAGATCTGTTAAGGGGTGGCAGGAGGGCCAGGCAGGTCTCAGAGTGTCACACCCACCCACCTCGCCTCCTTCGCTCCCAGGCACCTGCCTTCTCCGCACTCCTGGGGCTTCGTGAGGAAGGCTCTGTGTCACCCTCTCCGGCAGACAAGCAAGGGAGCCCCTGCTGTCCCCAGCAGACCTTGACTTTGCTTCTTCATGTGTTGAGTGGAGACCCAAGTGGCCCTGTTCCCAGGTGTTTGCACCCCTTGCAAACTGATGGTTGCGGACGCTGCAGTGTACAGACTATAGCAGAGACGGCAGCTAGGAGAGAAAGTCGCAGAGTCAGAGACCCGTGTCCCAGCTTCAGGGCCAGCATCCCCAGGAGAGAGGAAGGGGTCCGCTACCTCATTTCCTTCTGATAATTCGAAGTCAGCTTCTCAGCAGACCCTCCCAGCCTGCTCCTCTCTCCCACTCCCCCTCCTGCCTTCAGCGCAGACCCCAGCCTCAGGTGCAGACCTGTGTCCCCCACCCCCACCTCCACGGGCTGCAGAGGCCTTGGCAGAGGGCTGTGGAAAGGCTGCCTGTGGCGGGATGCAGACACGGGCACCTCCCGCCTGGCGTCTGCATGCGCAGTGCGCGTCCCCTTCTCTCTCTTTTCTTCTCTCCCCTTCCCTCCCCTCCCCCACCTTAGCATTTCAAATCAGAACCAAACGCAATAAAAACTAAAAGTGCTGTCATTTTCCAGGCCTCCCTTTGCAGGGAGGGAATGCCCTGTTTGCTAACAAAGGGAAGGTGGAGAGGAGCGCCTTCTCTTTCAGGGGACCTGGCTGCCACCGCCACCTCCGCTACCATCATCCTGCCTTAGCACCAGAGACCGCAGACATCCAAAACAAAACAGCGCTTCCAACGCCGTCCCTGAAATACACACTCCCTAATTGCTAATGTTTCCTTTCTGATAACTAAAAAGACTGTGCACATTAAATAAAAGGAGATTTAATTTCTAGTTTAAATACAGCTGCTGTGATTCTTACGCACCGCACAGCTGTCCCGGGCTGGCACGGGGCCACCGCGCAGAGGCCCCAGCACGTCTGTGCGCATTGTCTCTCTGACACGCGCGCAGAGCATCTCCGAGTGTTTGGGAAATATTTTTATTCATTTTCAGGTCTGTACCACATCCCGAGGCGGAGCCTCCCCAGCCCACACCTCCAGGCTCCTCGCACCTGTCAGAGCATTTTGTTTTATTTTTCTCCCTCCGGCAAGGTTTTCTTTTTTTCTCTGCAGAGGAAAATAATTGGTTTTGCCATTTCTTCTCTGGTTCTGGGCAGAGACAGACCCAATAGGGCACAGTATCTCTTAGTCTTCCTAATACAAAAAAGAACAAAACTTTTTCTCTTAAACAGAAAGGACTGATCACGTGTTTTTATTTTGAAAACCACGAGAGTCAAATTTTGGGCTGGAGTCTTAAAGAAGCATTATTGATCTGGGGCTGCTCCCCCCGGTCACAGAAGAGGAGGAATTGCTGCCGACTGCCTGTCAGGTCCTATTTGCCTCAAAATGGAAATAATCTCAGAAGATAGAGGGAAAAATTAGAGAGATTCAAGTCTTCAAGGACGTTCTGACCACTTTCTTTAATTTAGAAGGTTCCTCCGGGAGGTCTGAACCGTTTCCTCTCCTTCCGTAATTGAGAACGGTTGCTCCAGGTCTCCTGGAGAAGCGTTCCCGGGAGCCTTGGCTGTCCCGGCTGGGGGACACTCCCGCCCGAGATACAGCCTCAGAAAGGCCCCTGGGCTACACCAGCCTTTGTCCCTTCCGTGGCCCCATGGTGTGAAGGCCCCTTCTCCCACCGCGTCCCCCGGAGCCCCAGAGGCAGCCCTCCCACCCCTGGTCTCTGTCCGGAGCTTCACATTGTGGCCTCCTCAGGGTCGTGTGCAGCATGGGCGTGTGGACACTCTGTGGCCCCCAGGGCCCAAGACCACTGTCCCGTTGGGTGGATGTGGCGATCTTGGCCTCATCCTCTTGGCAATGTCACCACTCAAGGTGCTCGAGCAGGTGACCTGTGTAAGTTCGTGGGCGCCCGTGACAAAGCACACGCACTGGGGCTTCTGTAGCACTTCTGCTCTGTTCTGGAGGAGGGAGTTGGAGATCGAGGCCCTGAGGCCCTTTCCTCGGGTCTTCCCTGTGTCCTCAGATGGTCCCCATGTGTACCTTTGCCTTCGTCTTTTCTTTTCCTAAGGACGTTTGTTATAGTGAAGGAGCCCCCACCCCAGGGACCTGTTCAGAGACACTGCCTGCACATGAAGCCCCATCTGGACACTGTGGGTGCCAGGACAGCAGTGTGTGAGCTCAACACCTGTGCCAGCCACACCAGCAGGGAGCTGAGCGTCGGGTGCGCCCCCAGCTAGACCACAGTTGGGGTTGACCCAAGGCCACAGAGCTGTCCCTTAGCCAGGTCACCGGGACATACCAGCCTGACTGTTGTGCTTGGCTTTCCCATTGCATGGATTCAACTTATGCAGGCAGGAAGAGAGAAGGATCAATGGCTGAGCAGGCCCAGAGGGGGGTCCTCCAGGCCCAGCATGGTCACACTCAGCTGGGCCCATAAGGAAATGTCCTTTTCTCTCCAAGAGGAGAGGGGTCTGTGGGTCCTGGAAACACCCATGTTGACCTGACACAGGAACCAACACAGAGTGAAACAAACCGTAGCCCAAGAACCCTGGGCCCTCATCTGTCCTTGTAAATAAAGTTTTATTGTAATGCAGCCCCACTGACATGTTATCCTGATGCTGCCACAGCAGAGTTGAGTGCCTTTGACAGACCCCCTGTGGCCCGTGGAGCATCAAATGTTTCTATCTGGCCTTTGCTAGGAAAGTTGGCCAACCTGTGGACTAGAGCACCGAAATCTCAAAGGTCGGGTTTTGTTGGAGGGTGGCTGCACTAACTTGTTCAGTTCCACCTGCCATAACGTGCATATTGTTTCGAGTTTATAACTTAAGGGGCCCACAGGCTACACTGAATGTCCAGAGTCACAGGGCAATGCCGCCCACCTATCAGAGTGTGGACGGAGCCACCACGGGACCTGCTTGCACTCAGAGCAGGGTGGGCACCAATGGGGGTGGGGACGGGACAGGGGCAGAGCTTCCTGCAAACCCAGACCTGGATGGTAGTTTGATGCCAGATTTTACAGCCAAAGTCCCCACCCCCATGGCAAAACCTGGCCTTTATTTAACTTCTTGTGTCATAAATGAACTGAATTTTTTAAAAAATGAACCAACCTTTCTACTTTTCTTAGTTATGAAATCAGATAATTTTTAAAAGAAATTGCTTAGTCGATACTTCATGTAGGTCCGGGCTCCACAGCTGTCTGGGGGGCAGAGCAGGGGACCAAGTGTCCCCGGCTCCAGATGCCAGCCAGGCCCACGCAGTCTCCACGTGGGGACAGAGCCCAGGCTGCTTGGAAGTCTGCAGGTCACAAAGAGCCACACACAAGCAGGGTGTGACTCCAAGTGTCCCTGTGCAGCTCTCCTCTGTCCATTCCCCACACTGTAGGGGGAGGACGATTCCAAGCACCCAGACTCGAGCCCTGCAGCTTTCTCAGCCACGCAGAGGTCTATGTCTGCACAGCTCCAGCCCCTGCCCACAGAGGGGCTTCACTCCCGCCCAGGGTGGGTTGTGCCGTGTCTCACCTGGAAGCTCTCGTGCGTGGCTCACGTGTCCTGCCAGACCCCAAGTTGCCTGAGGACAGGCTCAGCACCCCGTTTGCTTCTGTACTTCAGGGTGGGGTGGTCTTAGACTTTTAATCCAGAAGTTCAGTCCTACACGGGTAGCATCACCCAGACCTGCAGGGGCCCCCCACCCCCGCCCCAGAGGTGGAAGGACCCTTCTGTGGTCTCAGTTTCCCCAGGCTCTGACGCCTCTGCTTGCCACATCTGGGAGGCGGTGCCACATCCAGAGTCCGGTGTGCAACACAGACGGGGATACTGACCCAAGGATGAGGCCAGCCTCCCAGGGGTGGGAACCTGTGGCCTTCTACATCCTCAAGGCCCCGGTTCCCACTCCTGTATGCTCACCAATTGCTGACCCCCAGGACAGCTGGTGGGCGGCCCCTTCCCACCTACCTGTGTCTCCCTCAGCTCTTCTGAGATGAGTACCTGCTGTCCCCACTCAGCTGCCCACAGTCACCCAGGGGCCCAGCCAGGTGCTCCCGAAGGACAAACAAGTGAAGGGTAGGTGAAGTGGGCGTCTGTCCAGCCTGCTTTTCCTACAGCAAAACTTACAGGCTCTCACTCAGCAGGAAGTGATTGCACAGCCCTCCAGCATGTTGCAGGTGGAGCCGCCTCCCAGGAGCACACGGGATCCCACGGAGCTTTGGCAGTGAGGGGAGGGCAGTGGGGCGGTGGGCTCTGGACGATCAGAGGGAGGTACCCAAGCTTCATCTCTCATGTCTTTTCAGGTCTTCAAAGCCTCCACGGGCCCACAGAGTACCCAAGTGGGAATCAGAAAAGCCCCACGTGGGGCTGGTGAGCAGGGTGGGGGCCTGGCCAGAGGTCCAGGGCAGCAGGACAGTGGAGAGAAGCAAGTGGGAGGTCGCCACAAGCTCTCAGCTCAGGCTGTGCCCACCCACACCCAGGGCCCCTGCACCAGCCAGCCAGCCGGACGGCTGAGAGCACCTTGAGCCCCACTTCCTTACACAGGTGGCAGCCTTCACCCAGCTTGCCCCCCCAAACCTCACACTTGGAGCTGTGCTCAGGTAGACACAGACCCACAGCACACACGGTGCACACGAACGTGAGCCACGATAATAGGAAGGGGGGGAGCTGGAGGCCCAGTGGGCAGTCGGGCAGCCCCCACCCCCCATTCAGTAAAGGGGGTGCTGGTACCCAGACAGCAGTCAGGATTGACCCTCAGGACATAAGTCCAGGTCTCGCCCTGTCTCTGGAGGGCACTGGTGTTCAGGACCATGGCCAACCTGGTCCAGGACAACATGGGGTGGCCAGGTCAGCAGAGCAGCAGGGGCTGGGCAGGCCCGATCCTGGGGTTACCAGCCCTTGGCCAGAGGAGAGTGGAGCAATCAAGTGGTGATGGGGATTGGAGGATGAGAATGGAGAAAATGAGAAAAAGAAATGAGGTGGCAGGCGTGGGGCCAACTTCGATGGCTGTTCACTGCTCATATTCAATTTTCTTTCCTTTCCCCTGAAACATGACAAAGAAAACCTATTTCTGTACTCAAAACCTGAGCAATCACCTATGGCCCTTAAGTGTCTTTTCAGAGGCACATGATTGAAGCAGCCACAGCAGGTGGCAGTGAGAATAGGGCTGTGTTGGGAGTGTGGTGGGCGTCCGATCACCCCCATGGCTCTGTGAGCAGCACCAGGGTCCTCCCACCGCAGCCGGGGCCACCAGAGGTCCTCAGTGATTCCCTGTCCTCCACACAGCACAAGCATGCGCTCACAATGCAATTATTAGGGTGATAATAATAATGTGGAGTTATTGCTATGAATAGTCAGGGCAGATGTAATTCATTGCGATCGAAAAGGAGAGTCACACTCCTCGGTCATCTCTGCGCCGTTCAGTTCTCAAAGTCGTTCTTCTCTCCCAGGGCCTTCCTAAACAATTCCAGCCACCCCACTGTTTTCGTTCTGTGGGCAGCTCCTCCAAGGCCTGGGCCACTGTCAGCAGTGAGGCAGGTGGGGGATCCCATCCACGTGCCCAGAGCCCCTGGGGCTATGCCATTTGTGCGTAAAGCGCCCCACACGCTGTGCTGGTGGGCACAGACACAGCCACGTGGCCACTGTAGGTAGGCAGAATGCCCAGCTCCTGCTGCCTCCTGTCCTGTGTGTGAGGAGAGTGCTGCCACTCCCCTGTCGGGGACACCTGTGCAATGTGATGTTAGTAACCTCAGTCCTAGAGACATTCCTCACCTCTCTAGGCTGTTCAGTCCACCTGCCTGGGAATTCGCACCTTTGCCCTGCACACCCTCATTTTCTGCCTTCCCTGGCCCTGGCAACAGCCCTTCTACTCTCCGTCTCTACTTATCTGAATTTTATTTCCTGCATGCTGCATGTAACCAGACTGCGTGGTGTCATCTCCCCGTGTCCCAGCTATTTGGTTCAGCGTGGTGTCCTCTGGCTTCACCCGCATTGTTGTGAATAGTGGGATCACCTGGGTTCTGAAGGTCCAGTGGTGCTCACCTATACATATACACACATTATAACACAAGGCATGTGCCGTTTAGCCACAGTTTCTCTATCATTCAGCCACCCTTTTTAAAACAAGGAAGGAAAGCTAAGCCCACACAGCACAGGGCAGCTAGCACAGGGCGAGCATCTGAGCCCGGAGCTGGCCCGGGCTTTCTGCAGGCAGAGCGCAAATGTGTAGACCCAGCTGCCTGCCTCTACCCTGGAATTTCCTCCCACATTGACTGACGAGCCTCCGAGAAGGCTGCAGTGTGGTCCTGGGGACACTGAGGCAGGAATAAACAGTGGCCATTTCCCGGCTCCTGGGACACACTCTCGGATCAGACCCTGTGCAGGCCTCCGTGCCACGCAGACCCGAGCCTGGCATCTCACAGTCTCACTGCTTGTGTGGGGATCTGAGAAGTTTTAAGGACTCGTCTCTGACTTCAGGCATGTTCTGTTGGCACAGCTCACAGTTCACGCCACGCTTGGTGCTTACTACTCAGTGGCTCCTCTGAGGGCCTCTGACAAGCCCTCCAGATCATAGCAGGAGGTCAGAGGGACAACGCAGTCAGAAAAGGCTTCACAGGGGAGATCTCCAGCTGGTCTTGAAAGAGGGACGGGATCTAGCTGAGTAGCAAGCCAAGGCCACCATGTTCCTGGTGGAAGGGAGTGATACCTCATGGACCGAGGCGCTAAGTCTCCAGGAACCGCAAACACACCACGGCTGCTCCGGGCTCTCCCTGGTTTGGCAGGTGGCATGAATCCTGCTGTGGCTCCTACCTGGCCAGTGGGGAAGCCAAGCGTGTGTGAGGTGGTCAAGCCCACAGCTGGGCGCTAGTCCCTGCTGCCAGGTCAGTGTCCAGCAGGGCTTTTGTGTAGGGCCGTGGTGGCTGCCCCCAGAACCCGACCCCATCTCCTACTCCACATCGGCCTGCCTGGCAGCCTCGCCGTGTCAGTGGATCCCCACAATGCCACCCACTCACTGCTCTGCAAATCACACCCAGCTCCCTGGTTAGCACAATCCTAGCCTCATCCCTGAACCCTTCGTAAACCATAAAATCCCCGGCCTTCTTACCCTGTCCGAATGTGTGGATTTTCTTCAGGGTGATCAGTCATGCGCCGCCTCTGGGCACCTGTTCTGTGGCCTTCTGCACTGCCCATCAGGTTTGTGTGGACTGACTGTTTTTTGGTAGTGGTCCCAATTACATAGGGAGAATTTCATTCAAAAGCTTCCTTCATCTAAAGCTCCGTTTCTTGCTCTTGTTCTAACCTTCCTTCTTATCCTTCAGAGATGCTGGTCAGTCTCTCTACCCCACTTCCACATGGGGCTGGAGGAGACCTGCCCAGGTCTGGCCCCTCCGCTCAGTAGCAGCTGCTAGAGTTCTGCCATGGCTGTATTGAGAAGGGTATGATTGTCCTGCTGTTGTGGATATCAGCGTCTTATGGGTGACAACACTGAATTTTACAGGAGCCCCGTGGGAACTGGAGAACCACAGTGGGTAAGAGATCCCACCTTGATATCCTGGGAAATGGCTTACTGCAAGGAAGCCCCTCCCTGTGTGACTTGTCCAAATCCCTTTTCACTGCTTTGTAATAATTAGCTGGCCTGCCTGCCCAAACATCAATCAGAACAAAACTCTCCTTAATCAAATGCTGGTTCAGCTTCTCTCCTCCCCTGTTCCCTGAACTCTGCCCGCAAATGTGGGCCAGGGAACAGCCCCCAGCATAGGCAGCCTGGGGTCAAACCTTCCTTGACCTGTTGTCAGAGTGTGAGACCCTTCACCCCACTTCCCCATACAAGTTTTTCTGATGTGTTCATTTCCTTCTAGAAAAAAAAAAAAAAAAGACCTCTTTCTGCCCCACTTTGGAGACATTTGTAGACCTTACATTCAGAGCAGTCCCTCATTGCAATGGTCAACTATCTCTTTTGTCCTTTGTAGGAGCCCTTTCCAATAAGGCATTTCTTCCCTAGGGTTTGTTCTTGTTGGACAGGTAGGAATGGAGATGGTGGGACCACCTGAGTTCTACCCACCACAGAGAGTGGGTGTCAGTCAGGAGGTGGCCCAGGCTGTGGGGGAGAGAGGCACAACTACTCCATCCACTCACCCAGATGAGGCACATCTCAAATTACTAACGAGCACCAGGGAACTAATGGACCACGAGCCAGTTGAAACATCGCCAGTGAGAGGGAGCCCCGCCCTCCTGAGAGGTGTGAGCTGACCACACCCCACCTCGGGAGCCCGCACCCAGGGTTTCACCGTCTGCAGTGGAGAGCACCTGTCCAGCACCCACGCACTCTGGGCTCCCAGGTGTAGGGCTTCTCTCCTCCAGGTACACGCTCGCTCTCTGACTCTGTAACTCTCTTCTCAAAATGTCTCCGTCTTTCCTCACCACGCCCCACTGCCGTCCGCCACACCTGGAGGTGGGGCCGCCGCTGGGAGGGTGCCGAGGCCAGGCAGCTGTCTCCCCTCTGAGGCAGAACCTGAAAGCGGGATGCTCTGTTTATAATTGGGGGAATTTTGGAATCATAACTCTTTCATTATAAAGTGCCTTAAGCTCTCAGGCAGCAATCAAACACAGCAATATCCGGTGTCAGCAAGGGAAGGACGTGTGTATTTTTAAAAACATTATCAAAGAGCTGAAGTCTAAACGATGTTCATTGAAGGCAGGTGTTGACAGTATTTACGACTAAAAGGTGCAAATTTACTTATCAATAGGAAAAGCATGAAAGTATCTCAGAACTGTGGCTTATTTAGTGATCCCGATATCAGACCCTTCCTTGATGTGATAGCATTTTTTTGACATAAGTTTATAGATGTATTCTCATGCCTCTGGTATAACCAACAATTTACAAATCAACCAGACATGTACTCTATGGGGCAATTCAGGATATTTGCCTTTGAAATCCCCTCAAGAGACTTGAAAATCCAGTTTGTTGTGTCTTTAAGATTCAAAATACATTAACACAAAATACAAAACAGGTTGAGGTTAATTTGTACACCAGCTTCTTCAGCAAAGCGTGCTTTTTACTCTCAGATGACTGATGTGTTCCTTGAATGTTTAAAAATGCTCCCAGTTTAGGGTAGACAGGGTGGCATCTTTGCCTCTTAGACATGATGCTCAGTTCAGTGAGGGTCGGCGGGAGAGCCCTTTGTCCACGCAGGTTCCTGGACAGGGGAGGGAATCACAGGTGCCTCTGTGTTTCTGTGGGGCCCCCACACACTGGGCTCGCAGGTGCCTCTGTGTTTCTGTGGGGCCCTCACACACTGAGCTCGCAGGTTGATTGGGCTCTGGAGTTTTAAAAGCCTGAGGAACTATTGCACATGGCATGAGGAGCAGCCAGTGGTGACACAAATCTTCCATGGTGAGTGGAGCCCAAATGTAGGACTCTCGAAAAGCAGGGTAAACACAGGGATTGATGTGTACTTGGTTTTAACAGCATCCCTGAAAAATCAGTGCCATAAACATGAGATGAGGTGGGGTAAATTGCAGCACCAATTGCCACAGGTCACAAAAATGTCTGTTGGGTAATAGATGACATTTTATAGAGTGCCTCCAGGCCCTGTCTGGTGAGTTTGTCCTCTGAGAGCCCATTCTTGGCCTCGTGCACTCTGCAGGACAATGCTCTCCTCCCCGCAGTGGCCACGGCCAGCCTCATGAGGCCACCAAGAGCTCACAGGTGGCTGGTCCAAGGTGGCATTTGTGCTTATGGACTTTGAAAACTCAGTAAAAGAAAAAGAATGTGAACTACTTCATTGGGAACCTTTTTTATTTGTTATATGTTGAATATAATTTCATATTTTTTGGTGAAAAATATGCAGTATTATAATGAATTACAGCTGGTTCTTCTTTTTTTTTTGTAGTTTTTTGCCAGGGCTGGGTTTGAACCTGCCACCTCCAGCATATGGGGCTGGCATCCTACTCCTTTGAGCCACAGGCGTTGCTCTACAGCTATTTCTTCTTAAAAAATGTGGCTATGAGAAAAGACCCACGTCACACACGGCCTGTGTGGCTCCTCCGATACATCCACTGACCCACGTCACCCACGGCCTGTGTGGCTCCTCCGATATGTTCACGGGGGGTGTCGACCTGGAATGAGGATGGCCACACAGATGGTGAAAGAAGACTGCACAGGTCATCACACTGTGACACAGACTAAAGGTATGGTAGGATTTAGTGAAAGAGGAAGGGTGCTGGGGGCTAGGTAGGCAGGGACAGCATCCTGAAAAAGGCCTTCCTTTACAGCTTTCAGGATGATGATGATTTAAGAAAATGACTGTGAGTGGCGGGGCCTCTTAAGAAGGGGGTTTGCATAGGAGCCACAGAGCCCAGCAAGGAACTTGTGCAAATTTGCTGTCAAGAGGGCTTGGCTAGCGGCTGTGGAGGCCGTGCGTCGAGCTGCCGGGCACTGTGTCACCCACTAAGTCATGCCCCTTGTGGGCAGGGATTGCTGCACACTGGGATTCTCCCCATTTCACAGATCAGGACACTGCGGCGCAGCACAGGGAGTAAGCCCTGTGAGTGAGGAAGGCAGGATTCCACCCGCTGTCCAGCCTGGACCCCAGGCTCTCAGCCACGGGGCTCTGAGCCAGTCATTGCTGGGCGCATGTTCACTCGGGTGAGGTACGTGCAGCCTCCCCCCCTCTCCCCCAGCCCTGCCTGTGCACCCGGGGCGGCCCCAGCGCTGTGGGCTCCTGGGTAGGTTGGCTCTCCACAGAGTCCCTGCTCCTTGCACAGAGGGGAAAAGCCTCACGCCTTCAGGAGCAGCGGCTGTGTAAGGACAGGTGTCCTTGCTCTGTGCCCTGCAGGCCCCGTCAGCCCCAGGCAGTCTCTTGCTGGGCTGTGCGCCTGAGGGAGCTGGTGTCCCCCCACCAGGAGGGCGTTTGGTGAGAGAGACCCAGCAGACGCAGCTCATGGCATTTCTGAGGTGCAGACGCCACCACAAGCCAAGGGCTGAGGAAGCAGGGCCACTCCTGCCCTGCACAGCCTCCGTGGAGGATGTAGAGAAAAGGCGTGGGAGGAAGGCAAAATGTCCAGCTGGGGGAGGCGACTGGGCTGGAGGCAGCAGGACCGGGGCTCCGGCTTCCCGGGTAGATGCCCACCCCTGGAACATGCATCAGGGAGAGATTGCCGCTGTCCCCCACACACGGAGCTGAGAGCTGCCCCAGACACAGGGGAAACCATAGGAGGAGGTAAAAGCCACGCAGACCTCGCCAGTTCCGCCCCTCCCCTCCTCCCCTTTCCTCTTCCTTCTCTTGCTCTTCTCTTCCCTCCCTTTTGTCTAAAACACGGATTGTCTGGCCCCTGTGCCAGGTAAGTCCCCAGATGGGAAGATGAGGAATGTTCCAGCTGCCCTCTGCCCCCACACAAAGGGGACCCCAGATGCCACTCCTTCCCCCTGGTGGTGGTGGGAAGGCCTTGTCCATAGCATGGAGGAGCCACCTGGCTGTGGGGACACACTGTCCATTATCCACTAGTCGCTCCACCAGTTAGCGCCTCTCCCACTGGGCCCCAGGGACCTAGCGAGGCAGCGTCCCCACCGTCACACTCTCCTAGAAAGCACGAGTGATGTTTGCAGCTCCCAGCAGGAAAGGGAGGTGGCGTCACTGATGCCATCCTGCCTGAGTGGCGCTTCCTGAGTTCAGGGCTGGGTTCCCCCCATGACCCTCTCAGTGTTCACCCCGTGGCTCCTATCCACTCCCTTTACAGATGAGGAGATGGGGTTCCCCTCATCTGGTGATGCCTCAGCTGCCCTGATGTGGCAATGCCTCAACCCCCCAGCTGGGAAACAGGCAGCGTCAGACTAACCTACGTCTGCCTCACTGCAAAGCCTCTCCCGAGGTGGATCTAAGGCCCTGGCAGAGAAAGCGGAATGGGGGCTTGTGAAGGAGGTGGGCATGGGGCGGGGACATGGCGCTAGGGATGCTTTGTCTGGAGGAGCTCCTGGCGGAAGGAGCAGGTGCCCGACCAGGGCTCACCGTCTGCTCCCTCTGCCAGTGGCCTCCTCGTACCCTCCTGTGGCCCAGTGGTGGCGGGTGATACTGTCTGCCCCAGAGTACACACTGTGCCTCCTGAGTTGCCGCAGTAAACTGATGGGAGACCCTGAGAAGTTCAAAGACTCCAGAGTGGTGTGATTACTCTGCAAAACACCTGTGGGTGGCCCCAGGCTCTCTCCCCGACATTCACATTTCCCCTCTGTGTGTGCTGCGCGTGGTGGGAAGTGGGCACTGGCGTCCTTCCAGCAACAACTGCAAGGTTGCTAAGGGCTTCTGCCAGGCAGCTCGGGTCTCGTAGAATACTGACACAAAGTCCCACAGGTGGCCTTCCTCGTTCCAGTGGGCCTGTGATGTTGCCCCTCTGAAGCTGCCGCTGGCAACCTGGGGTCCGGGCCTCGTGTGACCTTGAACAGTCGCTTGGTGCCATTAGCCCTCACTGTCCTGCCCTGAGATTCGAGACCTGTGGCCCACGAGGACCTTCCCAAACCCCCAGCCTCACACCTAGGGGCTAAAGGTCCAACTGGGACTGTGGCCTGTTTTCGGCCCCTGAGCAGGTAATCAGTGAAAAATTGTAAACTGCCACAACTTCCCTTTTAGTTACAAAAATTGACTAAAGAAAATGTCATTCAATGTTTACTAGTGGAAACAGTTGCTGAGGACTTGGTGAAGCCAGCACCTTGCCTGAGCGAGCCCAGTTCTCTCACATACACCTGTCACTGCCAGCACTCCCTACACAGTGTGTCCAGAGACCGGTGAGCAGGGTGCAGGTGCACGGAGAGTCCATTCTTGCTGCTGGGATGTAAGAGCCTCTGGAAGGAACTAGCATCTGAAAGGGTCTTGAGGGAGAGTTGGTGTTTTGCAGGTGGACAATAGGAGTGGGCTGGCTTCCAGGAAGAAGCACGTGTGCAGCCCCCTGCCCTGTTCAGCAGCTCATCAGAGGCCGTCTCCTGCTCAGGTAGGGTGATCGTCACTCAGCGTTCCTTGGATGGGCAGATGGGGGGCGCAGGAGCAGACGGTGTGGAAACCCCGGAGCCTGTGAGCTGCACCCCCGGGGGATGGGAAGGCAAGAAGAGCCAGGCCGGAGAGAACAAGACCTGTGGGATGGGGACGAGGCATCCGGCCAGCGGCATGTAGGTTTTGTTGGGATGAGCTTGGGATTATGCCGTGGCCGAGGTGTCTGTTTCTAGAAGCAACCATGACAAGACAGGGGCCGAGAGGTGCCAGCCCTCAGAGCCTCAGGTTGATGAGTCTCTGACATGCCCCTGACTTGAAAGCTCAGCTTGGTCATTTGCTCAGGGACGATGGGTCAGGCAAACTGGAACCCCGGGCTTTTACTTCTAAGCTCCGGCTCTTTGGAACAACATTCTAGAAGCCCGAGTTAAGGATTTGAGGGTATTTAACTTCTGCATGTGTGATTTACTTCATTTATTTTTATTGGACAATGACAAATTATAATTGCACGTGTTTATGGGGTCATGATAAATGTGTGCAGTGTGGAATGACAGAATCAGGCCAAGGATCACATCTGTCCCTGCAGAGACTTAACGATTGTTCCTCCTCCTACCTGGGGCTTTGCACCCAACACCTGCCGCCCTTCACCCCTGCCTCCGGCACCACTTTCTGCTCCTGCTTCTGGGTGTTTGGCTTTTAAGTGAGAACACGCGGGCTTTGTCTTTCTGTGTCAGGCTCATTCTGCTTAGTGTAACATGCTCCAACTCGTCCCCAATGTCACAGTGGTACAATTTCCCTCTTTTGTCAAGGCTGAATAGTATTCCTCACACCACACCTCCTTTATCCCTTCCTTCACCCCCGAGGGACACAGGTTGACCGTACGACTTGGCTGCTGTGAATAGTGGTGCAATCAAGGTGGGGCGCCCACAGCTCTTCAACAAGCTGACCCCAAATCACCTGGAGGTACACCCAGTAGGGGAATTGCTGATCTCATTGTGATTCTATTTTTAGCCTTTTGGGGACCCTCCACAGAGTTTTCCATAACGGCTCTACCAGTTTATATCCCACCAACACCCTCATCAGCACTTACCTTTCATCATTCTGATAATAGCCAGTCTGACAGGTGTGAAGTGATATCTCGTGGTTTTAATTTGCATTTTCTTAATGCTTAATGATGGTGAGCATTCGCTTATGTGTCTGTCGAACATCTGCGTCTCTTATTTTGAGAAATGTCTATTCAGATCCTTTGCCTGTTTGTAAACGGGGTTATTTCTTTTCTTGCTGTTGAGCTGAGTTCCTTACGTTTGGATATTAATCCCTACTGGGTGTGTGGTTTGCAAATATTTCCTCCCCTCCTGCAGGTCACCTCCTTACTCTCCATTATTTTCTTTTCTGTGCAGAAGCTTTTTAGTTTGAGGAATCCCATTTGTCTATTTTTCTTTTTATTGCCTGAGCTTTTGAGGTCAAATCAAAACAATCATTGCCCAGACCAATGTCATAGATGTTCCTATATTTTTTCTTCTAGGAGGTTTAGAGTTTTAGGTCTTATGTTTAAGTCTTTAGCTTATTTTGAGCTGATTTTTTGCACATGGTGAGATAGGAGAGCCCAATTTCACCCATCTGTGTGTGGACATTGTTTTCCTAAAAACCTTTCTTAAAGAGACTGTCCTTTTCCTATTGTGTATTCTTAGTGTTTTTGTTCAAAAATCTATTGACCATAAATTTGTGAGTTCATTTTTGGATTCTCCTTTGGGGAGAATTCTGGTCCATCGGTCAATATGGTCCAGATATATAGAAAGAATATATCTGAACACAATAAAAATCATATATGACAAACCCGTAGCTAACATGATACCTAAGGTTGGAAGGCTGAAAGCCTTTCCTCTAAGATGAGGAACAGCATGTCCACCCTCATCACTGCTTTTCAGCACAGTACTGGAAGCCCCAGCCAGAGCAATGAGGCAAGACAAAGAAATAAAAAGCATCCAAACAGGACAGAAAGAAGTGAAATTGTCCTAGTTTGCTGATGAAATAAT
Source organism: Arctocebus calabarensis (assembly GCA_963573935.1). Taxonomy (NCBI): domain Eukaryota; kingdom Metazoa; phylum Chordata; class Mammalia; order Primates; family Lorisidae; genus Arctocebus; species Arctocebus calabarensis. The sequence goes on along the minus strand of CAUYON010069473.1, from coordinate 64,634 downwards.
CTTCTATATAGAAAGTCCTAAAGACTCTACCAAAAAACTATTAGAAATAATAAACTAATTTAGCACTTTTGCAGTATATGAAATCTACACACAAAAATCAGTGTGTTTCTGTACATTAACAACGAACCACCTGAGAAAGAAATCAAGAAAACAATCTCCTTTATAATAGCTACCACAAATTGGTAACAATTACAAAAGTTCAGTGGAAGAGGTGAAAGATCTTTATGAGGAAATTTACAAAACTTAGCTGAAAGAAATTAAAGATGTAAGAAATAAATGGAAAGACATCCCATGTTCATGGAAGTTGTTCCACAGAGGGAGGACACAGAGAGATGGGTCCTTAAGACAAGGTAGACTTTGGGTCGAGGTGAGAGCAGAGATGAGACGAGAATGAGGTGAGGAGACACCAAGGACACAGGCTGCCCCAGGGGAGATGTGACGGGCGGTGGTGGCAGGCAGGGGGACAGCAGGCTCCGAGCTGTGAAGCTGGACTGGTAGGTGGGTGGCAGCACCTTGTCGATTCTGGAGTGCTCAGCTGCACTTTAGGAAGGTGAGTGGGCCTGGGCAGGTGTGGGCAGGGCCGCCAGTGCAGGGGACAGGTTTGTTGTCACCGAGAATCCACAAACACTAACAAGGCCGAGGGAAGCTGCCTACAGTTTCATTGCGCACCTGCAATGCTAAACACTGCAGTGACTTAAAATACCCTCAGTGAGAGATCTTATTCCCAATTACTGTGGTTATCACTGACTATTAATCATATATATAAAAGCTTCAAATGAACAATTTTTATTATTTAGTCTTTTTAAGCATTTTATTTACATGGGAGTTAATTTAGAGAAACTTCTCTTGCAAAGTCAGCCCCCAACCCAGTGGTTTGTAATGGTTCAGAATCTTTTTTTTGTTTGTTTTTAATTTCAAATTAATATGAGGGAACAAATTTTTAGGTTATATTGTTCTCACTTCCAAGGTAAAGTTCAAGTTGTAGGAGAGCCCCCTCATCTGGAGGGTCATGCTAATTACCCTTGCATTGTGCATATTAGGTGAGACCCATCAAATGCACCCCCCCCAGCAACTGTCCTCTCCCCTTCCCATTTCCCTTCTCTTTACCCCTCCCCCTCCCCCTTGCTAGACTATATTTGGGTTGTATCATTCATATGAGTAGTGTATAAGTGTTTATATATTGGTTTCATATTAGTATTGAGTACACTGGATACTTTTTTTTTCCATTCTTGAGACACTTTACTAAGAAGAATGTGTTCCAACTCCATCCAGGTAAACATAAAAGCTATAAAGTCTCCCTCTTTTTATGGCTGAACAGACCTCCATGGTGTACATATACCACAATCTGTCCATCCATTTATGGGTTGAGGGGCATTTGGGTTGTTTTCATGACTTGGCAATTATGAATTGAGCTGTAATAGATATTCTGGTGCAAATGTCCTTCTGGTAAAATGAGTTTTCTTCTGGATAATCAGATTGCAGGATCAAATGAAAGGTTGACTTTTAGTTCTTTGAGAATTCTCCATACTTCTTTCCATAAAGCAGCAGTTCTCAACCTGTGGGTCTCAACCCCTTTGTAACAATGAAAATACATCGTGGCATTAGGAAGGTTAAGAACGACTGCCATAAGGTTGTATTAGTTTCAGAACCTTTGAATTTGCTTTTGGCAGAGTCTGTATCTCCAAACCCTGCAATTAAATATAATAGTAGCCTCAGAATAAGTAACTGTACCTCCTGACCAGGAGGATGAAGACATGAGACTTGAGTTTCTCTATTTCTAGATGACCACTTAGAGTTTTTCAGTTGTATTGAAAATTTAAAACAAGGAAACAGCAAATCTGCAGAGGCATAATCCTGTATCTTTGTTTGACAATCATAAATCTTTATTCAGATATAAAATAATTCACCGAAATGGAATAATATCTTTAAAAGTGAAATTCTTTAAAAATGTCTTATTTTGACTCTAACGAACAAGTTAAGAGAATAAGCATTATTGATGACTATATGTGATTATTTCTAAAAATAACGTGTTGTATGGAGGAGGGAGGCCTCTGAGGGTGAAGGTGCGCCCTGGCAGAGTGAGAGGTGGGGGAGGGGATTGGGGCATGGGGGAGGGGGCATCACAGCCCCAGGCGGCAGGGGAGACGCCCAGAGAGAGAAGAGGCTTGGGGCTTTCCCTGCACTCCCACATCCCATCTGGCAATTACGTTGTGAGACATATTGTTCTTTAATTATTCTGGCTTCTTTCATAAGCCTCTGTCTCTCCAAAAATATGAGTTCCACAACAGAAACTGCACTATCCCTTTTTCTTTGTATGTTCCCACAGTGCCGCGAGTGGTGCTGGGTGTAATGAAATGACGTCTTTCAATGTGTCTCCTCGTGAAATCCTTGGCCAACAATGGCTGTTTCTTCACAAGGTCCTTTTTTCCCTCCCTGAGAAAGATCTTGCTCGCTGCGAGACTAGTGCCCATTCAGCCCTTCTCCACGTCTGCTGCACCCGTGCCCTGGCTGTGCCACCATGCCAGCAGGTACCTTCTGCCATGCTTGGAAGATGGAGCTGCCAGCAGCTGAGGACCCAGGCCCATTGTGTGGGTTCGGGTGTCCAATGGGCTCCTCAGACCAAGTCTACAAAGGCTTCATGAGGGAGGGAGGCTCTGGCAGAAAGAAAGGGCAGAGGAAAGGAAAACGGTGGGCACAAGTGTAGGAAATAACATTGTTCTTACAGAAAGGGGTCAGGTGCTGCTTCTGCAGAACCTCCGCCCTGTAATCATGTGAGCGAAGTCTCTGACTATGACCAGCCAGACCCTAAAGTTCAAGAACCAAGGGAGCCTCGGTGGAAGGACAGCTGTAGGGCCGCGTACGAGAAACATGGTGGAACGTCTCGGGGCCGGCGACACCCATCTCCCTCGCTTCCCTGCTCCGTCCTTCCGGCTGTCCATGCCCTCACCAAAGTTCAGGGCCAGGGACCAGGGGGATGTTCCTGGGGAGACTGGGAGCTGATGCCGGGGTTGGGACTGGGCTAGAGACCCTTCTGCCCGTCCCAGCTTTCAAAGCACCCAGCAGGTGCTTGTGAGCTGTCCTGGAGGTGTGGGTCCCCTCTTTCCACGTGTGACTAGGAAACCCAGATATCTCTTAGTCTGGGCAGCTACAAGTTCACATCATCGCTGAAAAGTCCTCTCCTGCCCTGTCCCCTGGCTGACACGGTCCACTCTACTCCTGACGTCCCTATGTCCTGGGCCCTGAGCTATCTTGCCCATTTCTGCTGTCAGTTCAGCCCAGCAAAGGAGTGCCCATGGCAGCTAACAACCTGACACTGGGGGGACTCTGCTCTTTTGAAGGAAATTCTCTGCCATCAAAGAGTGCCCAAGGCCACAAAGAAAGGTAGAGGAAGGGGGAGCTGCTTGGGAGGTGCGCGTACACACACACGTGCCCCGCACTGCGTCTGCACAGATGCACTGCACACATGTGCCCCCCACAGGCATGTACCTGCCCCCCCAGATCTGCAGTGAAGATACCTAACTATATGGGAGGGACAGAGTCCACACACCTGCGCAGAGCCAGAGCCCGCTGGGCAGATCCACACGGTGGGAGGCCTTGCCAGCTCCCCCAGCCCAGTGCTCCCTGGGGCCACCGTCCTTCCTGAGTGCCCCACAGAGGGCCAAGCAGGGCAGCAGCTGCCCCTCCCCTGGCTTGCAGATAGCATCTGGAGTGCTGGTTTTCCCAACTGTTGTTTCCATTTTAAAAGGCAGTTGCGCAGGAAATCGGCAGTAGCCTAATGATGTTGAAGGCTAAGTCAGGTATGGTGTCCTTGGTGGCGGTTGTTTTAAAATGGTCAAAACAGCCCAATCGTAGTAAACTCATTCTCACCTGGTGATCAGATAGATGAGAAAGAAGCAAAGTCAGTTATCAGAAGAGCCGCCGACGCAGTGTGGCTCCGGCTTGCTGGGCACTCTGAGAAGGTGTGCTGCCGCCAGGGGCGGACCCTGGCCCCTGCTCCCGGCTCCCGCGCGCCATGAGGGCATTGTGTGCCAGACTGGGTCATGGGACCTGCCTCCCGCAGAAATGATGGCAGAGGACGTTTCTTTCCACGGGAAGCCTGGTGCCTATTGGAGGTTGAATGGAACTGCCCTGTCCAGGGCCATGCTGGGCCCTGTGTTCCTCCACTGCAGTAGCGCCCCTGGGGACAACGCTGGCTCTGATGGCCACGTGGAAGTTGCTCCTTTGTCAAGTCTGGTTGGTGCGGATGGAACAGGTGCTACAAGTGGAGGGGAGACCAGCGGAGCCCACGGCCTGCCTGCCTCCTTTCCCTGGACAGGCGTCTCCTGAAGGCGTCAGGACTGAGGACAGAAGGGCAACTGCCATGTTGTGCCTGTATTCAACACGTCCAGACTTTCAGGGTGCTTTCCTTGAAGATCTTTGGAAATAAGCCACCGTGGTGGGCGGGGAAGTGCCAGAGGAGGAGCTAGTACAGCAGAGGAGGGAGAAGGGGGGCCAGTGCCAGTCCCAGGACAGCGGGGCAGGCGGGTGGGCGGGCTCCAGGCCACTGCCCGACGCCCAGTCCACGAACGCCCCTCCGGGCAGAGATGACCACTGACCCAGATGGACTGCACGGAGAGAGCCACCCTCAGGGAATGCGCCCACAGAGGGCGAGCGGGTCGGCAGCGGCAGGCTAATCCCCCTTCATTCTGGCGTCAGGCACCAGAGACGAAAACCCGGCGCTGGGCGTTCGGGCCGCTGGCTGGGATGAGGCTCGCCTCTAAGGGATGGCTCGTTCTTGTTTGAGATACACAGACAGGAAGACTCCACGTCCTGTCACCGCATGGAGTCAGCAACACTGGTGACGCAGGTCAAGGCAGAGATACTTAGACACAGGTGGCAGCTATTGCTGGAAATTTCGCAAACATCCTATTTTTGTTCGGAAGAGAATCCCTCAGCTTCCCCTGGGACAGAGAAGCCAGGGGCGCTGAAGCGGGAAACACCTCCAGCACACGTGCTGCTTGTTGGTTCTGCCGGTTCTGCCTCTGCCCCGTCCTCGGACACCGACAAGGATGAAGGAGGTTCTGGGGAGCCCACACCTGATTGCTAAGCTGGGACCCAGCTCCCTCCAGTCTGGGAGGGGCGCAGAGTCGAACACCACATCCTGGGAGCTTCCATCCCCGTCACCAGGCATCTCCTGTCACTCGCCCCCAGCCCCTCCGTCCCACACACCATGTGGCCTCGCTCGTCCAGTCTCCGTGGCCCTTTCCTGAAGCTGGTGGCTTTGGCCGCAGCCTGCTCTGGCAGTTCTTGGGTGATGCAGAGAGCAGTAAGTTCTGGATGTCGGCCAGCTCAGAACTGACTTCTCAGCCCTGGGTCTGCTCCCCAGAGAACGAGCCACTGTCCGCCCTCATCGGTCCTCAGAGAGCCGTCCCCCTGGGCAGCCGCTCGCCTGAGAACACAGGGCTGCTCCTGCGCGGTCCCGCCACGCCGGCCAGGCTGCAGCTCATGGGTCCGTGGGGCCAGCGGGGCCCCTGCTCTGCCTGAGGTCGTCCCTTTCAGTTCCCGGGTTCCCTTTAATCTTCCTCACTCTCCTGCTCCACTTTGTAGCAGCAGCCAAGTTGCCAGTGTTAACGGCCTTTCATGTTCTCCTCTGCCCACCTGGCTGTGCCCACCTGGCTCTGTGCGGCTGTCTGAGGGGAACACCCAGGCCTGTGCCATGCCTGGCATGCTTGTTGGGTCGGTCATGGCCATGCTGCCATCACTGCTCTGTCTACAGGGAGATGCGTTTCTGTGGCCCCTCCTGGCACTGTCCCACCTGTCCCTGGAGATACCTCTCTGAGTCTTTGCAACATCTGGCAAAAAGTGCCCACGATGAGGGCAGGGCCTATCTCTGAGCCTCCTCGTGGGAAGTGTGGGGCCCCAGGTTGCAGGGTACTGGCTGAGGCCCTGCAAATCTTCTGACAAAATGAAAATATTCCCCCCGGGGTGGGGGGCAGTCTCATTAGACCGGGATCAGCCCAGCCCCGCAGAGGCAGGAACCCCCCAGGCATCCGTAGGAGGGACAAAGGAGAGAACCAGGACAGCTCTGGGGAGGGACAGGGCTAGGCAGCAGAGGTGGCACCTGGGGACAGCGGGGGAGCAGGGCTTCTGCGCCAGAGCCCACCCCAGGAGCAGAGGGGAGCCAGAGACAAGCACCCACATAGAGCTTGGGAGCAAATAGCTTTGCAGAGAGCCCAAATTAGAGCACCCAGTATGGTTTCTGCTCTTGAGAAATCGGTTGATTTCCTCTGTTTCAGTCAATCAGAGACATCCACAAATGCAACCTGCAAGCCTCTCCGTCAAGCTCCCGCCTGGCACGCTGCCCACAGTCACTCATCTGCGCCCGGAGCCCAGCACGCCCCTCCTCGGGGCCGCCCCCACGGACCTGGGGATCCCGGCTCCTCACACACTCAGGGCTCTCAGCAGATTCAGAGTGGTTGTCCCTGGGAGGGGGGCGTGGAGATGCAGAGGGAGGGAGGTGGAGCATCCTACCTGTCCCTGTGCAATGCAGATAGCATAGTGAGAGGCCTGGAAACACCGCTGGTCAGTCCTGGGGAACCAGTTCCACATCTGCACGCCTGCACTGTGCCTACACCCGCCTATGTCCACACCAGCACAGTTCCCATACCTGTACTGTGCTCATATTGTAATATACCCACACCTCCCCTGTGTCCACCACACCTGCACTGTGCCACACCAGTAATCTGCCCACATCTCCTGTGCCCACACCTGCCCTGTGCACACTGGGGAAGTATGCACACCCGGATTGTGTCTACACCTGCCCTGTGTCCACACTTGCTTTACGTCTATACTTCCATTGTGCAAAGTGTTGCAGTAACTATAGGAAATTATAACCAGGCCCTGTCCTTGAATGTTGGCTGTCTTCTTGGGGATATTAAAACTACAAGTACCAATTCTGTCACCTAGATCTTTTTTTTATGATTTATATTTTTAAATGGCTGAGAAAAATCAAAACAGAATAATTCATAACACATGAAAGTGATATGAAATTTAAATGTCATAGCCCACAAATATTTTGGGAGCACAGCTCTGCTTATTCATTTGCTGATGGTCTTGGGCTGCTTTGGCCACACTATGGCAGAGTTGGGTACTGAGACAGAACTTCACAGAAAATGGGCGGCCCTCCTCTCGGACTACTAAATTCATGAAGGCAGGACTAATTGTTTCTGGCCAGTGCCATCTCTCTCTCCTCCTCAGGACTTGGCACCAGTGGGGACGTTAGATGTGTTTCCTGATGGAGGATGGGTGCGCACCACACTCTGCCCATGAGCCAGGCTTCACGTCTGTTGACGCCTCCTTCCATGAGGGTAGTTCATACACTAGGGTATCCCTGCCGTCCATTTGCAGATTTACTTTTTCCCAATTTAATTAAAAGGCATTACCAGCAGCCCCCAGAGGCCTCTGTTCTTGTCTTCCTCTGGCCCCTCCCCCACCAGGCTGCGTCCCCTCGCATCTGCTCTCCGGCATCTCTTGACTGGGTGCTCCATTGGCTTGGTGACGCTCTGCGCTCAGGTGTCCTCGCCTCTCGGGTAAATCTGAGTGCAAGTTTGCCCCTGGTACCTCCTCTTTCCCCACCACTGCTCAGAGCCTGGCACCCACAGGCACCATCGTGACGTTATATGTGGACATTCACAGCCGACTGGCCATTTGGGATCAAAACTCCAGAAACATCTGCTCAGTTTAGACCGCTGTCCCTCAGCTGACCTTCTGGGCTCTCCTGTTAGCAGCCCAGCTCCTGTGTCTTGCAGCCTTGTCTCACATGGAGCTACACCTGCTGGTTTACTGTGATGTCTCTCTGCATGAGGACTCCTCACATCTGCGTGGCTCTCAGAGGATGCCGAGGATACGGATGGAGGGTGGCAGGTGCCCGTCACAGGAGTGGATGTGGCCCACCTCGTGAAACGCCTCCAGCTCCCTGCTGCTGACTCCGTTGCTCCCAGTTCAACCACATCAGCTTCATGGGGGCTTCTGAGGGCAGAAGAGGAGATGGCAGTGCAGAAACTCTCTCTGGACACCTTGTTGCCCAAATGGCAATAAGCCAACTTCTTAGAGTAAGAATGAGGCAGAAGAGAAAACAATACAAAATGCAAATGGTCAGTCTTCAGGGAGTATCCGGGAAATGGGCTCCTCCCCCGAGCCTGACAAAACAGGGGTGGAGACAAAGGGGTGGTACCTTTGTCCTTCTGCTCCCAGGGCAGCTGTGTGGCTCCATTGCTGTCTGATGGCACCGGTGACACCCAGGGTCAGCTATTTGCTTGGAAATGAACATTGAGTTGCTGGACTCTGCAAATAAAAATGGAGGATACCCAGGTAAATTTGAAATTCAGATCCCTGACAAATAATTTCCAGTATACCCTAAATATTGCATGGGCAAATACTCAGACTAAAAAGTGTTTGTTGTTGATCTGAAATTCAAATTCCACAGGACCTTCTGTATTGGCACGGCAACCCTGAATGGAAGGATGTCAGAATCCCGTTTAAGAAGCAGAGTGGGAGACAGCGGCTTTTTCCTGCCTGAGGATGGCCAGAGAACCCCCCAGATTTACTGGAAGATAAGACTCATTTCCCTTTGCAGGGACTGACCTAGGCTTGTTGGTGGAGGCCCAGAGCGCCTCGTCAGGACACACCGAGGGGACACGAAGGCAGCGGCCTGGAGCAGTTCCACCAGAAACTGGAAAGAGGGGAGGGCTGTCTTCAGTTTAGGGCAGTTTTAGTTGTCATTTTTCTTCTTAAAGTTTGAGGCATCTTACCAATATGGTAATAACATTCCTTACTGCCTGTCCGGTCTGATTGAATTTTCTACATCAAAAGGACAGGAAGGAGGGTTCTGAGCTGTCGTAGAGGGAAGAGTCACTTGTTGTCCCTGGAGTTATGCTTTCAGGGACACTTCTGAAAACCATGTCTGTTTCTCTGTCACTGAGAAATGCTGCCTTTCTGGGGTTCCTGAGCCATCCACAAACATTTATTATTATTATTTGTCTTCTTCCTTTTTGTTCATCCCACTAACCTGTATGTAGCAAAAAATGCTCAAAGACAGTAAATGCCATGACTAGAAAGGCAGAGCGGCCTGCAGAATTCCTTCGCAGTAATAAGTTACCCATTAAATACCACTAAAGCCGCCCTTTTTGTAAAACATGTGTCAACATCATCTCAAATGCTTTTTATAAAGTACTAGTAGTAAGACATTAAAAATGACAAAAATGTCTTGAGTCTATAAAAAGTTTAATCACCTGAGATATCATTCGCTTCACAATAAAATAAATACTGCCCAGACTGGCCTCCTGGCTGCAGGCTGCCGCGTGGGGCCAGAGGACGGCTGCTCGGTAGGAGACCCCAGGCTGTGATGGCGCCGTCTCTGCCCCTCCGCGCTCTTCTCGCGATTCACAACAGTGAAGGACATCAGGGCACATCTCCTTCTTTCGGGAGAAACAAACAGGCACCCTATGCTTTACAAGCTGAAATATGTCCAGTCATCGGTCAACAATCACTGCTTAGAAGAGTGTGCAGGAGAGGCATGGCAGAGACAGGAGCTTCCCCCCTGGGGAGTCTGAGCTCTCTGCTGCCCCGTCCGAGAGCCAAGTGGCCAATGATGACGGTGCAGCCCTCACTCCAGAGAGGAGCAGTGACAAACTGAGACCCATCAGGCATCTTTCAGGGCCTGGAAGGAGCAGGGCAGGAGGCAATGTGCGCACAGGACGCAGGGCGTCCAGTAGCGGTCAGGGCATCATTTTCCTTGGATGAGCTCTTGGCATTACCCAGCTCTGGCACAATTTCCAAGCTAGGAAAAATACAGCTTAGACCTCTGATGACCTGTACCTGCCCATCACGGCTGGCCACAGTGACTGGGGGTGGCCTGGTGCACTGCTTCCCTGGGGCCTCTGGGCTGACCCTACCCTACACCCCAGTTCAAGAGCCCAGGGATTCAAATCTCCACTCCTTTCCCCCATGCATTTTTCTGGGGCCGGGGGGCAGAGAGCTCTGTGTCATCTTTTCCTCCCAGCCGCGAGTCGTTCCCACTCTTCAGTGTGGTCAAGGCCTCTGCCCCACTTGACCCTCTGCCCACACTGAGCGGTGTCTGTGCCCAGGGAATGGGCCGTCCAGAGGAATCTTCAGCTGTGCTTGGGTTTTGCTAAGTGAACTTTTACTAAAAGTGGCTTTAAGCTGTTTCAGTTTTTTCCCGGCAGAGTTTTCAGCGACTTATACAAATTCTGGGGCACACAGGCAAAAATGACAAAGATCTGTGTTTCATTTCAGAGTTTCGGTGACTCTTCCCTCGCAAGTGTATAAAATGCCACTTCTTTAAAACTAAAGAAGACCCCACGTTAGTGGCAGGTGGTCATTTTGTGACCCAGAGAAAAGTCTAAAATGGCATTCCCTCTGTGCCTTTGGAGTCTGAATGATCAGATGAGCCGTGTGGCTTGAGTCTCGCTTCGAATTTGCTTCTGAGATTTCTACCCAGGACTGATATTCAAGCAGACGGGCAAAGCCGTGGGCCCACTAGGGAGGGCGCGGGAGCATCTCAGCAGAGTCTCCCCAAAGCCGCCCCTGCTGGTCTCCGTGGTTGTGCCCAGCAGGCCCGTCTTGCACAGCGGCCTGTCCCCACCGCAGCTGTGTGGCCTGGCACGCCGTCCAATTCTGCCCCTCTGCCTACTCCTCTCCGGATCTCAGCGGCTCTCTAGGCCTGTCCTGTTTTCTCTGCTCCTCGAGGCTTCCCTGTGCCCTCCATCCACAGCCAGCTCCTCCCAGGCCCCAGTGGCACAGCCTTGACCCTGAGCTGCCCTGCGGGTGTCTCCCCAGCTTGTGCTGCTATAACAAGCTCCTCTCCTGAGTGGCCTCAGCAGTTCTGAGGCTGAAGTCCCGAGTTGGGCCCTGGTGTGTGGTGAGGGCTCACTCCCATGCTACAGGCAGCTGCCTCCTCCCTGGGTCCTCACGCCTCATTCCCTGCTGTGACCCCATCGTGGAGCTTTGATCTCCTGAGCTCCCCTCAACCTCTGCCCTCCCACAGCCCCAACTCCTAACGCCACCGCACGGTGTGGACTTCAGTACGTGAATTAGGGAGGGGGAGGCAGACACACAGCCCAGGATGTGAGGTGGGCGGCTTTCAGTGCACCTGCAGTGTCGTCCCCTGGCCGCCTGTGTGCTTCTGGGGAGAGGGGCCGAGTGATCTCTGTGCCAGAACAAAAAGGGGGCGTTCAGTCAGAATGTGTTGATTAAATGGTTGGTCGAGGGGAGAACACTTACAATCTACTCTTTCAGCAAATTTGCAGCCTGCCTCACTGACGCCAGGCTGTGCAGCTGAGCACTACAGCCTAGCCTTCCCGTCCTCCTAGAATGGCACCTGCTGATCAGGGTCCCCGCTCCCCACCCTGACCGCAGGTGGTGCCACTCCTCCCCCTGCTTGTCCAAGGTCAGCCCCTTTAGATTCTGCCCTTCAGTGAGGTCGGGCTGGTTTGTCCTCTGTGCCTGGCTTACTGGCCAGTGTGACGCCTCCAGGGTCATCTGTGGTGGGTGTGTAATCAGCCTGACGGCGCCATCCCTCAGCACTCCTGTAGCGAACATCACACCATATCCATGAACATATGCAATTGTTAGTCAGTAATTCTTTTAAGGATTGAACTGGTGACAGCGGAGCCAGGGGCCTCTGCGCAACATTTTATTGGTACGGGAAGTTCCTGGGCACACGGACCTGTCAGGAGTCACGTGCAGGGAGGCGGGAACCCAGCACAGAAAGGGGCAGGCCCAGTGCCTGACAAAGCGATGTTAGCAGCAGCAGTGAAGTCCGTATCCCTTAACAATCATCCTGGAGATAGGACTAAAGAAAGTGTCGCCCCCAGTCTGCAGCACCGTGTTCCCACTGCACTGTGTCTCTCCACGGCCCACACCCTCCCCTGCTCCTGCATCAGCCACTGAGTGCAACAGAGAAAGTCTCCAGAAGCACACGTGAGGCCAATAACTTGGGCTGGGAATACTGGGATGTCAAAAGCTGTTTTTTAAATGTACATCTTCAAAGTAGACATTTCCTAAATTTGGGGAGAGATTTGAGAATATTAAGTGAAGAGGAATCGCCTCACTCCTACATGTAAGCTGGTGCCAGCAGGAGAAGCCGGCATGGGGGGGCATGTGTGACACAGCCCCGGCTTTGGGGGAGAACACACAGCTGGGCAGAGCTGGCCTCACTCTCCGAGCTCTGTGGGGAGTGGTCCCAGCAGTGACAAGGCTGAGAGAGGCTGTGGACCCAGACCCGTGTGTACGAGCTGCCGTACAGTGGGCTCGGTCTGCCATGAAGAAAAGCATCCGGCCTCATCTTCCTGGGGACGCCCTTCAGAAAAGGTCTGCACTGCCCAGGCTAGAGCTCCAGGTCCCAGGAAAAGGAGAGGACAGGGAAGAAAGAGCCCCCCAGCACTGAATGTGAGGCCTCAGGAGGGCAGCGGGCCAGCTCCCAGGAGGACTGAGTAGGAGGCAGCTGACCACTGGGTGGAGGTCCCAGAGTCCTTCCCAGGCCTGAGAGGACATGGCAGCAGAGACATCGTCTTCCTGTGCCAGACAGGCCCAGACTCCCAGGATGGTCCTCCACTGTGAAAACTTCAAGGCACGAGCCCTTCTTCCTGCGAGCCTGGGACCACGGTGACTAAGGTGACACCTGTCTCCTGCTGGCTCCACCTGCCCTAGCCCTGTTTCTGCCTGTCAGAAACTTGCCCACAGCCCCTTTGCACATACCAGTGAGGGGCCCTGCTCCCCTGGGGCCTTCCTTTTAGGTAAGGGCTGAAGTTACTGGGTGACATAAGGGATTTGGTGTCCCCAACATGGCCTTCTGGGTGACAGGGGCAATTTGGAGCTGGATGGGTCTTCTGTGCCAATCCTCTCCCAAGGTGCATATGGGTCAACATTGTTCTAAAAATAGACTTTTCCCAGTGCTCTGAGCCCTAGTGAGGCTTTGGGAGACTCGGTCCCTCCCCTGTGCCCACAGCCCTGATCTCAGGATGGCTGGACCAGATGCTGGACGTGCAGCTGGGAGTGTCCAAGTGGGAGACCAAGCCAGTGTCCCTCCTGGGTCCCTCCTGGGTCTCTGGAGCCTTCCTTGGCCTGGCAGCAAAACTGCTGCCTATGCTCGCCCGGGGAGTCTGGATGGGAGGTCTGTGAGGGATGCTAGCAGTCATGGTGGGTGAACAGGAAGGAAGCGAAGCAGGGGTGCAGCCAGGCAGAGCAGGTGGATGGGGCGGGACGCTGGGGACCATGTATAACACCCAGCTCTTCCACCAACCACGTCTGCTATCTGAGCAGTGGGGCCACAGCAGTACACAGTTCTAGAGAGTTCAACTCTAAAAACCATCCAGTTCTTAAATTTTCTTGTTACATGTTTGGTCTGCATTTGTGTCATTGAAAAACATCAGCACTGTACTTAGAATTGGAGGTGCTAAGGGTTAAAAGAATCTAATTGTGAGATGCAGCTGAAAAACACGTAAAGCTCTTCTATAATCAGGCTAAGGGGAAACATTTTATATCATTTCTATTTTCTGGAAATAAATATTTATTTAATTTTTATTTTTTTTTTTTTTTTTTAGACAGAGCCTCAAGCTGTCACCCTGGATATAATGCTGTGGCATCAAAGCTCACAGCAACCTCCAATTCCTGGGCTCAAGCGAGTCCTGCCTCCGCTCCCAAGTAGCTGGGACTACAGGCGCCCGCCACAACGCCCGGCCATTTTTTGGTTACAGCCGTCATTGTTTGGCGGGCCCGGGCTGGATTCGAACCCGCCAGCTCAGGTATACGTGGCTGGCGCCTTAGCCCGTTGAGCCACAGGCACCGAGCCGGAAATAAATATTTATTATCTGAACATAAATAAATTTGTGGTCAGGATGAATGGATTAATTAATCTAATTCATTTGCTAAGTGGGACAGATGGCCAAAGGGAGGTGATATCCTCCAAACTTCTCCAAATTGTGAAAATTACTTTGAACATAGAGCCTTAAAGAAGAAAATCATCTTTTTGATTTTTTAAAATTTTCTTTCACAATTTCAATTATTACCTTTCAAAGCAAGATATAGTTAGAACATAAAGCGACGCAGTGTTGACAGGAAGTGTGCGTTGCTGAGAGATCAAGGCACGCTGGAGAACGCACTTACATTTTTAATAGAACTTTTGTTTTAGTTGAGTTTCTTAAGCTGATTAGTAAGGATGGCGGGATTTTAATTGGGGTCCCCATTTTCTTTTAATCTTCAGAAGACATCAAGTTTTTTTAGACCCACATAGTTAATCAGTCATGAAAATCTTCTCAGGAAGAGTTTTGTTCTTACTTATTCATGGAGAGAATTATCCGGTGCTGGCCACGGCGAGTGAGCGTGCCTCACAAAAGCTATCTTAATGGTGTCAAAATAGTGGGCACATTCCTCACCTTTGCACCAGAGAGAGTGGAAGAGTATCTTTTTTTTTTTTAATAGCCAATCATCCTAAGTATTCAGCCCTAAATTCATTCTAAGCTGGACGCGTACAAATCCCCACAAGTGTGGGTGCTTTGACAGAGCTTCCTGCCTGGGCCCCAGAGTGGCAGTGGGAATGGGACCCTCCATCTTGGCAGGAATGCATTTATGATCATGCATTGCTTAAGTCTGTTTTTATTTCTCGTTTTATGGAAAATGCAGTGGTAATCCCTTTAGAATTCCCCTCAGCTTAAACCTCAGAGACCGTTCTCGGCCGGCTCTTCATGTCTCGAGAGCACTTCAAGTCGCGTAAGCCCGATATTCAGCAGGTAAAGCCACTTTGTCCCGTAGGGACGGCTGGAAATAATATGAAATTAAAGATTTAATCTTCTGGGGGGCAACTCAGCCTTTCCTTAGTTCGTCACAAAGAGACTAAAACGTCCAGCACCTTTTCAGTAAATAGAAAAGTCGTTGATTGGCAGGGCCTGCTACATTGATCCCCAAAACTATGTTGCTGAAAATTTTATTAATACAATTAGGCAGAGAGGCCGCAGCGCAGTCCTACATGTTGGGGGGGTCATTTCATGAGGAAGTTTGCTTCTATTATTAACCTAATTGGCAGGATTTATGTGCAAGGGAGAAAAAAGGAAGCTAGCTCTGGTGACAAATTAAGTACCTTTTTCTCTACTCACAAGAAAACCCCGACTCCACCAGCACAAATCAGCAATGGCTGTCAGAGCAACAGGGAGAGGAGGGGACAGGACTCCGAGCAGAGGTGACAGGGAGGGAATGTGCTCTTTGTTCCCTCCAGGACCAGGAGTTGCATGAGACATTTAAGTGAAGTATTAATTATTTGATCTGTAATTTGAATTAATTTCCTGTATTGGGCATTTTTTAAAAAACACGATAGGAAAAAATATATATATTCTACTTTGTTTCTGGAGCCCTGGCTTACAAATGCACCTTGTGGAGTTTTATCCAAACGTTCTAACTCCGAGGAAGGTAAGCGTCCCAAACACAGTTGGAACTCATGTGAGTCTTGTCACCTTCCTCTTAGAGTACCTAGGAGGGAACTTCCCTCTCTCTGTAGAAGAATTGGAGAACAGTGGGGCTGAATCGAGGGTGTCCAAGGATGAGAACCCTCTGAGGTCCCAAAGAGGTGAAGGTAGCCCTGCCTGGGACCGCACACATGACCAGGCTGGCGGGGTTTTTAAGGATGGGGCACCCTTCACCCTGAGAGGGTGGTGCTGACCTTTCACTTATGAACGGGTTTGGAAGATCATGGCCTGTTGCTGGAGAAGGAGAGGAGATGTGTTTCCAAGAACTTCAACTACAGAATTCAGTGTGCTGAGTTTGGTGGGATGACACTTAGAACAAACTAAAGTGGTCACGCCCTGCAGGTGACTCGCAGCCAACCTCCCCGACTTCCCTGATCACCTCTCGCCAAGACCGACTTTCCTGTGCCCAGCCCGAGTTTAGCCAGTGGGAGCCCAAAGGGCTTGACCCTCCAAGATTGTGTGCTTAGAGTGGTCAGCCTAGGCCATGGGCAGCGGTGGTGCCCATGCCCAGCAGCATGTCTGGGACAGCTCAGAACACCTGAGGGTCTGAAGTGGCCCAGGCAGGTCACCAGTGACAGCAAATGGACCTATGATTGTGAAACATTTAGCAAACAAAAGACAACCGAGAAAAAGCAGAACTGGAGTATATGGAAGGAAAAGGATGAGTGAATTTGCAGAATTCAGTCTGCCTTCTCCCGCGTCACCACCCGGAGCTGCCCCTGGGCCACCGCACCGTCAACGTTGGTGCTCCCAGAATTGCCTGCTCTGGAACAGGAGAGTGGGGTGGGGGTGTATGCTGAGACCTCCCTTGTCTGGGCTCTCAGTACTGAATTTGGGACATTGTTCTGGAAAATTTTGGATGCACATATTCTGTTCCTCACACCTGCACAGCATCAGCGGTGCTGGCACAGGTGTGTTGCTGGCCCGTGGCAGGCAGCCGCTCAGAAGGTTCCATCCAGGGGGCTCGTCTCCCAGTCTGGGTTACGCTGAATCATGCAGCTCAGAATGAAATCGTTTAAATAATCACCATTTGGGTTTAGATCCTATTAAGCCAAGCACAAGATCGACATAGCCATAGATCCCTGACACGGGAAGCCCTGAGGCGATTGCCTGGTCTGTGGGTAATTTCTGGGGCTGCCAGTCAGTGAACAAGCACAGAGAGGGTACCGTCAGTTCATTTCAGCAAGTGCGTGTTGACTGCTGTTCCAGTTACGTGTGTGACAACCCACCCTCGGGACGTAGAAGCATGAAACAACTATTGCGGTTCCTCACGAGTTCTGTCGTCTGGACTATGCTCAGCTGTGTGTTTCTCCTGGTCCACGCAGCTGGGGCTAAGCTGCTCTCACCTGCCAGAAGGCCGCTGGGCCTGTGCCGCCCCACCATCCCTCTGCCTCCTTCCCGCTCTCTTTCTCTTCCTCCCCTCCTTCCCTCTCTCTCCCCATCTCTCTCTCTTCCTGCCTCTCTCTCCTTCTCCCCATCTCTCTCTCTTTCCTTCCCTCTCTCTCCCTCTCTCCCCCATCTCTCTCTCTCTTTCTATCTGTCTCCCTCCCTCCATCTCTCAATCCCTCCCTCTCTCTTTCTTCCCCCCATTTCCCTCTCTTTCCTCCCCTCTCTCCCCCCATCTCTCCCTCTCTCCACCCATCTCTCTATCTCTCTCTCTCTGCCTCCCAGCCTCCTCTGCTCTCTCCCCTTTACCTTCTCTATTAAGTGGCTCTGTCTTCAGCATTACTGGCAGGAGTCCCTGTCTCTGCCCCATCAGCGCTGAGGTGGAGGCTCTTGAAGAGCGTGTGGCCTGGCATTTCGGTCAGCATCACCGGGCCGAGGTCAGCATTGCAGATGGTCCCCTCCTGCTGCCCGCTCTCCTGCCTCCTGCCTTGGACACTGTTGGAGGGGCGCGTGTGCACCCCCACGTGCTGTGGCTCACACCTAGGACCATGCAGCTCAGGTGCTGCTGGCAGGAGGCTTGCACTGGACACTGGCTGGAAGGAGCCACCATGGGGGCAGTGTCAGGAATGCTGAACCTCTGCTGTCTGGAGGGAGTTAGATGGGGACCCGGCATCACAGGCCCAAAAGAAAAGGAGGCAGTGACAAGCTCCCAGGAGGACAACGTAACAAAGCTGAGAAGACTCCGGATGAGCCTCCTACTTCTCATCATGTGGGACAATTTTGGGTTTTATGGAGAAAGCTGAAGCAAGGTCACAGTGACACTGGAGGGGACGGGCTCTGCCTGTGCTGTTACCAGTGGGGTTCTAGGCGGGGACAGAACGGCTGTGGCAGACACAGTGGGCTGGCTAACACCACACCTGCCATCACAGGTGCTCATGAGGTGTGTGCATGGCCCAGCCTCCTGCACAGTCAGGTGAGGACGTGCCCCCAGCTCTGGTCGGCAACACAGCCAAGGAGGCTACAGAGGGGCGTCCAGGACGCTCACGCACCTCGTAAGTGGCGCTGCATGGGTGAGTGGCAGGAACTGCCCTTTCTACCACGGCAGCCACTGTGAAGTGAGACTGGCCGGCAGGTGGCTCCTGGTCCCTGATGGCACATGAGGTGCCCCCCATGGAGCGAGGGGACGGCTGCATTGTCTCCGCTGCTCTTGGAATTCACTGGCAGCCAGTCCAGCCAGCAAGGAGTGGACTGTGCCACGTAGAAACCTCAGTGAATCTCTAGAGAATCATACTAAGTGAAAAAAAGCCAATCCCAAAGGTTCACAAGGCCACATAAACTTTCTGAAGTGTCAAAATTATAGAAATGGAGAATAGATTACATTAGTGGTGACAGGGTTAGAGACGGTGGGTGGGAGGGGCGTGGTCAACATAGCAACCTTCTCTGTGAAGGACGTGTTCTGAATCTCGATTATCAACATGAGTATCTTGGTTTGTAAGAAGTTGTCACTGGGAAGAGGAGGATGACGTCTACACAGGACCTGGTACTATTTACACGTAGGAGGCTACATTTATCTCACACAAAACGTGCAACTAAAACAGATGCTCTGTAACAGTATTGGGACAAAGGTTCAGAGTTACCAGGCTCAGAAGTCTATAGACCTGTCCTTAATGGGACTTCTAAGGGGTGACAGGGTTAAGTTCCCTGGACGATGTCTTAGACCAGATCTGGGATCTCCATTAAACACCAGGCTGACTAAGAGCCCTTCCTGGGGCTGGGTTCCCAGAAAGGAACCAGGGAAGGCCCAGAGCAAGAGGCACAGGTAGGCACGAGAGGGACGAGAAGGCCTGTGGTGTCCCCAGTGTCACATGGGACTGATGCCTGGAGCCAGCATTCGTGTTGGGGGGCTGGTTCTGGACCAGAGATCCCAGGAGGTTGGGAAGAAATACCTGAAAAGTCTGATGACAGAGAGAAAGGGGTGACAGAGAATGAAGAGTGTCCCACTCAACCCAAGACTACAAACAGCACTCTACACTCACATAAAGACGGCCGTGTACCCATCAGGACACAGAGTCCCTCCAGATGAAATACAAGTAATAGAGCCATTTCAGAAAGACTGAGACAAATTAAGCAATAACAGGATGAAATTAAATAATAGCAGGTGTACAGAGAAACACAATCAGGATGAGATCTTAGAAAATGACAATGTAGTCCTTAAAAAAAGAAAAACCACTTCATAGATGGGATGTACTCTAGCCTGGGCACAGGTGTAAGGTCCTCAGTTGGAACTCAAGAATTCATCCAGAGCACAGAATAGAAACGCACAAAACCAAGTCTATGAAAAGCGGTCAAGAATATGCGGGGATAGAATGTCCAATTTAGGTCAAAGAGCAAATCCAAAGAAAAGAACAAACAGTGAAGAAGCAGGATGTGCAGAGAGGATGACGGGAGACTTTCCAGAACGGAGCAGAGGGCTTCATTCTCACCCAGAAAATGCGTTCAGAAAACAAAGAAGCTTAAATTAGAACGAGACCTACAGACTTTATAATGAAGTTGTAAAACTTCAGACATAAAGAATAAACACAGCATAAAGACTGTGCAGTATTTGCCGTATGTATGCTGAACATAGTATTTTCACGCATAAATATTGAATAAAGAATGTAACATCTTAAAAGCCACTAGAGAGAAAATAGAGATTATTATAAAAAAGAATAATAATTATACCAAGAGTGGACAGTCAGCAACGGAAGATGTCAGAAGACCAAGACACAGTATTTTCCAAGGGCCGAGGAAAGAACACGCGACCTGGAGATAGTTCTGGACCCAGAAAATGTGGCGAGGGCCCAAACCTGGCCTCAGCTGCTGCCTTTAGCCGGGGAAGGCAAGGTCCAGATGGCCGAGCTTTTCCCTTCCATCAATCCCCCCGCCCGAGCTGCTGGCAGCAGGTGCCCACATCCACCCTGCTGTGGTTAAGGAGCCTCTAGAGCAAGTCTGAGGTTGGCCTGCCAGTGTCTGAGGTGCGGGATCTCCTTTCCTCATTTCGTTTTCTGCTTTCTCACGCCCTCGCCTGAAACTTCTCAGCATTCGGGTGACTCACCTCCGAGGTCTCCATCTCTGCGGGCGGCGCAATAGGAAGGTCAGGGCCTGTGCCCTCGGGCTGGTGGGCGACGGCTCCCTCACTGAGCGGCAGGGCCTGCCCCAAGGTGCTGCTGGGCCATCAGGGCTCCTCGGAGGAGCACTGTCCTGGATGCCTTCCGGGAGTGGCCCTCGCTATTGCTGGTCACCCGTCCTGAATTCAGTCAGGGACAGTTCCCTTGTTTAAATCCCCACACAGCGGTCGAGTCCCCTCTGATGGGGGTCTATCACTGGCTGGCCCATCTTCATTTGCTGCGGGAACTCAGACTTGAGCACAACACCATCACAGGCTCATGGGCGCGGGTGTCCTGATCAAGGACTTCAGACTCTGACATGGAGTTGAGGATTTTAAAATGCTGACTGTCAACGTGCCACCGACGCCTGAAAATGGGGGAGACGCCAATCCAGCTCCTCAGGGCTGGGATTTGTTAAGATCCAGTGGGAAGTCGGCGTCTTGGCACCCGTGTGGACTCCTGGCGCCTTCGGCGCACTGCGTGGGAGAAGCTGGGAGGCAAGGTCGTCTGAGGGGAGGGTCCCCGGAGTCCTGGACTGCACAGGAAGGACACAAGTCATGTTTAGAATCCAAACTCAAGGTGCTCAGAAGTAGCTGCTGTCATCCTAAGATGCGCGACCATTCCTAGGACCAGTTTCCCTGTGGAAAAGAAAGTTGACTCCACATGTTAACCATAAAGTTAGAAACTTTAAACATCGCCAACTCCTAAGCTGTGTTCGTCGTTGTTTTAGGTAAGGAGTTAATGGGCTGAGCCTTGTTCTACAACAGCAGGGTGGAAATGGAGAGCCATCTACTCCGTCCAATCCCGAAATAACATCTCATGCGTGAGTCAGACTTTTAGGCCACAGATACCTATTTAAGCCATAATAGAGTTGAGCTGGTTTATTTCTATACTTATTTCTATATTTATTCATTTCTACATTGAATATAAAGGCTTTTAAAGGATAAACTACCAATATAAAGTGTTTTGTTCTCGTGTATTTTGGGTCCACCTGAGCGAGTGGGTCTTCGAGCCCAGCCAGAGGGAATGTTTGCAATGAGACAGTGTTTCCTGAATTACAGTCCCCTGACAAGCAGCCTAATAGATTTGCAATGTGAAGTTTGGTGTAACAATTTTGTTCACAGAGTTGTTAACAGATGCAAAGAAAAGAAATCACTTACTCATCGAAAAAATATGAATACAAGAACTGTATAATTAATTATTATTAATAGTTAACCATTGCTTAAACATAAATATATTTGGTTCGACACAATTTCTGGTGGTGTAGCTGAGAAGACCAATAACTGGGGAGAATGGCCAGGTGTCTCTCTGCCTGCCTGAGGTGAGCGTGGGCTGGGAGACTCCCTGAGCAGGCGGCCTTGGTTCCTATGAGGCACGGCACAGGAGCGCTCTCTCCAGGGTGTCCTTGTGCTCTTTGTCCTGAGTCAGGTAAGAAACTAGAGGCCAGGCATGGTGGCTCACGCCTGTAACCCCAGCACTCTGGAGGCTGAGGTGGGCAGATCGTCTGAGCTCATGAGTTCCAGACCAGCCTGAGCCAGAGCGAGACCCCGTCTCTAAAAATAGCCGGGTGTGTGGTGGGCACCTGTAGTTCCAGCTACTCAGGAGGCTAAAGCAAGAGAATCCTTTGAGCCCAAGAGTTAGAGGTTGCTGTGAGTTGTGACACTAGGGCACTCTACCGAGGGCAACAAAATGAGACTACTCAGAAAAAAAAAAAGAAAAATAAATGAATCCCATGAAGGCTATGTTAACCAGTTCAATGAAAATATTTCAAATTGTATATAAAACTAGCATGTTGTATCCCATGATTGCATTAATCTACACAGCTATGATTTCATAAAAAAAAACAAAAATGAATGAACAAGAACCCTTCCTGTATTCTTTTTTTTTTTTTTTAAGGGTAGGATTTTGGGGGGGTTTTTTTGGGGTTTTTTTGTCTCACTCTATCGCCCTTGGTAGAGTGCTGTGGAGTCACAGCAACCTCCAGGTCTTGGGCTTAAGCGATTCTCTTGCCTCAGCCTCCCAAGTAGCTGGGACTGTAGGCGACCGCCATAGGGCCTGGCTAATTTTTGGTGCAGTTCAGCTGGGGCCAGATTTGAACCCGCAGCCCTCAGTATAAGGAGTTGGCGCCCTACTCGCTGAGCCACAGGCACCCCCCCCCCTTCCTGTATTCTAACCTCTAATGCCTCAGTGTCCGCACAGCCAGGGTGAGAGGGAGGCATCCCCAGCTCAGCTCCGGCCAGCTGGGCTCCCCGCCTTGGCCGTCTAAGGTGGACTCCCGTCACATGCTCCTTCTGTTCAGCAGAGCCACTGTGGACCACACCCGCTCACCTTCAGCTCATAGTCTTGGAGGAAAGACAGAGGCAGAGGGTGACAAGTGGGCAGACTGGATTAGTGAAGACGGGAAGCAGCTCCCAAGGTCAGCATTTGTAGATGGCCTTGGGCTCCTGTCCCAGGTGGGCAGAAGGCCCCCATGTTAGATGACTCAGGGGAAGTGAATGTATCTAAAAATGGAAGGCAATGGTGGGGCAGGAGAGGCCTTGGTGGACAGTGTGGGTCCCTCTGCACAGCCTCCCCCAGTGCCCCAGTGGCCCGCCGTGGCCTATCCCAGTGCCCCAGTGGCCCGCCGTGGCCTCTCCAAGTGCCCCAGTGGCCCACCGTGGCCTCTCCCAGTGCCCCAGTGGCCCACCGTGGCCTTCCCCAGTGCCCCAGTGGCCTGCCGTGGCCTCTCCCAACGTCCTACTCGCCTGCCGCGGCCTCTTCCCACTCATCCCTTTGCCCTCCTTCCTCCTGCCCCCATTCTCCCCGCTGTGCCATGCGGAGCCTCCACTTTTCCCAGGCCCACCTAGCCTAGCAAAGTGGTTTTGCTTCTTAATTTGTACCAAGATCTAGTTATTTACCATGTTATTTTCCCCAAGAATATGTTTATTTTAAGTGAGGATGCAGAATGAAAGCAAACTTGTCTGGAAGGAACAGGTCACAGATGATGAAAGGTAAGGTGCAGCTGGTGAATTTTGGAAGGAAAGTGCTTCATTCCCCACAAGTCTTACATGGCTCCAAGTGGCCAAAGATGGCTGCTGCCTGTGAGCAAGGCCCATTTTCCCAGAAAATTCTAGTGTCTAGGGCGTCTGTTAACCCAGAGAGCATCTTCAGCCTGTGGGCGTATGAAAGGCGTCTGAGCTGGGGATGTCTGTCCATCCCACCACCATCATGTCTGTGGAGCCCTCGGGAGCGTCTCTTCCCGCTGGCTGTTCCTCTCTCCACCTGTCTCTCCTCTGCTTTCTGGAAGTAGATAGGCTGTGCAGGTGTCCTGGAGGGCTCTGGAGGCCAATGTGTGTGTTCCTGGCTGCCCAGGAAAGCCATCCCTCTCGTCCAGCCCATCAGTGACATCATCAGGGCCATACCTGCCATGGAACCATATCCATGGGGCTGCTGGCCTACGACCCTCTCTCCTGGTCCCGGTCAATCCTCCCTAACACCAAGACAGGAGTTGAGAGGCATTTTCACCCCTTGTTCCAGAAATGAGAGAAACGGGGCACAGAGGCTGTGGCCTGGCCAAGGTCACACAGCTGCCAGGCGACTGCCATGGGCATTTCAGCCCAGCTCTTTCCCACTCCCACGGGTCCTGTCTGAATTAGAGCAAGCCAACCCCTTTAGATTTGCTACATTAGGGCATTAATTATTGGAAATTGATGTTGGAGAAAAGATTTATGGCTGTCCAGGTACCCTGCAGTGTGGTAGTGATAGAGAATCTTTGCCAAGTTCCCCCCAAAATAAAGATGGGCAATGATGCTACCTCAGCATGTCTCTGGAATTCTCATGGTTCCCACTGAAGTCAAGGGCGGGGGCACTATCACATTTTAAAGAAAACAGCTTCAGGAAATGAGACAGTTTAAAATCACATGCCACCAAAATCCTCAACTGGAAAGAGAAAACCTCAACAAGCCAGTTACCTGATACTTGCACATCTGCACTAAAACCCAATCACTGTGCTGGGGGTTCCAGACTGAATCGTTCGGCTCTGCCCACCTGGAGCGGGTACCTGGCTGCTCTGTCCTCAGAGGTGCTACCTGTGTCTGGTCCCCAGAAGTGCTCCCCACATCTGAGTGGTCCTTAGAGGTGTTCCCCATGTCTAAACGGTCCCCAGGGGTGTTCCCCACATCTGAGCTATCCAGGAGCCCCATTAGCAGGTGGACTCAGGCGCGCCAGGGACAAGCCCAGCCTGGACAGCAGTGGCACCTGCCAGGAGTGATCGTCCCCACCCTGCCCGTGGCCGTGAGGTCCTCCTCTTCTCCCTGTCCCCATGCTCTCACCTGCAGTGGTGACCGCGGCACTGCCTGCGGCCCCAGGGAGCCAGCCTCGGTCAGTACTTGACCAGCCTTACATGGGCATTGTGGACAGGTCACTAACTGTGGCCTGCTGGCTAAGAACACTTTTCTCCAGAGTGTCCTCTGCCTGTAGAAAGAGCCTTGTTTATACAGCAGAAAGGAGATTCTGGGGTGTGCACAGATCAAATCCCCCAATTCCCCCAAGAAGCTCTGCACCACACACTGCGTTCTCAGAGTACGGCTCGTCCCAGAGACTGATATTCAACGAGGCCATTCCCAAAGCCAGCAAGAGCTAAGGTCTGTCTGCAAGGAGGAGTCTGGTTCCCCAGGGCCTGGCAGGTGGTTCCGGGTTCCGGGACTAAAGGGACATGAAGGTTGCCCCATAAATCCCAGCTCTCTTCCTGACTCCACTAACAGCAGCCACGCAGCAGTATCTGCGGGGAAGGCAGGTGCCCAGCTGCCCTGGCACCTGAGGGCTAGGCACTGAGGGGGTCAGAGTCCAGGACCTCAGTGAGCCCCGGAGACTGGACATGGGAAGGTGGGGGCGGAGGCGTCAGAAGGCCTGTTGTGTGCCATGCTGTCAGCTACGGGAGTGCTAACGAGATACCTCCTTCATAGTCACGAGCGACAGCCCACTGTCATCGTCCCCTCCTGAGGCCCAGTGCCTGGTTTTCCTAAGAAACGGAAGTGTCCTCATCCACAGGTGGGTTTCCTCGGCCTCCTCCTCCAGCGCCATGGCACTGGGAGGACCCTGTCACTTCCCACATTCTCTGAACCACCGTGAAGAAGGAAGGGCTGGCACAGTGTCACCGACAGGCTGTGACGCCCAAGCCCAACCGGGAGGTGAGGTCCCTGTTTCCTCACCGTCAGTGTATGGAACGTGAGCTCGTCAGGCAGCCTCCTTTCACACCAACACTCTGATGTGTGACACAGGGACGCCCCGACTCAGCAGAAATGATTTGAAAAGCGGTAATTACACGGGGGGCCAGGGCTCAGGGCACGGACAGAGCCCTGCCTGGTAACACCGTCTACCCTGTGTGCACTGTCCGGTGCCTCCTTCCCGAGGGGACACAGGACAGTGCAGGGGACGCCGGGCTCCTTCTCACTCCCATAGCTCAGACAAACCGTGCCCTCGCCAGCCACACAGCTGCGTGAGTCCTGAGCCCACGCACACCCCCATGTCCAGGCCTTGGGCTTTTGCTCCCACTGGTAACTCTTAGGACAGTAAATCCCACCCATGGGCAGTTTGGTGCCGAGCAGCATGTCTTCCTGAGCAGGTCATCCCGGGATGACACCATGAGATGTCATAGTGCCCACACTGAGTGTGCAGAGCCCTGGGGCAGAGGCCACCCAGGGAGAGGAGTCTCGGCCCCTCCTGCCGGGGAGCCAGATCTGTCCTTGCAGGAGGGAACCACAGAACCTAGACCTGAATGCCCCCTCCACCACTCCTGTGTCCCTGTGGGAAATCCCTGGATGCGACCCGCAGCTGCAGTTGCCATGGCAGCCCAGGCCCCTCCGTTTCCCCAGCACTCCCGGGAGGTGGAGGGAGGAAGGTTGGTCTCCTGGGGTGGTTTCTCCTGTGATTACACAGAAAGCACAAAGCTGAGAGCTGTGGGGAAAGGAGCCACCCAAGGAGGAGTCCAGCAGGGCCCTGACAGTGGGTCCCCAGGACACCCCATGGCTCAGCTGGGCCTTCCACCCCCAGGGCTGGCCTTCTCCCCATCAAGACTCTCCTTCCCCCATGGCTGTCCTGGCCCCCACTGGGGTGAGCTGGGGGTGAGGCCAGGTAGACCAGCCATGAGCGGCAGGTGACTTTAGGGTGAGACTGTGGCTGACCGTGCCTGCCCACAGTAGGACCCCTGACATCTGCACCTTCTGTGACCAGAGTGTGGCAAAAACATGAAGAGGCCTACGGAGGCCAGCACCCAGGAGAAGCGGCTGATTTGGGGGAAACCCATGGCCACCACCATCACAGGCTTCCTCCTGAAGCCCCGGATGTGCCCGCGCTCCAGGTGCTGTGGGATGCGGCAGACCTGAAGTCGCACATTGGGCGTGTGCCCCAGAGGGCTTTCCGGGGCCTTCCACCAGCAGACGTCCCCCTGTTTGTCTGAATGTCATTTTGACTGGATCGGGGAATCCCACTCATGTGTAAGAAAGAAAACGTAAACCTCCCGAGTCAGATAAACTCGTCTGTGAGGGCTCGCTCCTCCACCGTCACGATCTGAGCCGCTTTCCTCTGTGGGAAAGGACAGTCGTGTGCCCTGCAGCAAAGCTGACCTTGAAGATGAGGGAGATGGCGGCAGCACTGTCCTCCCCGCCTGGCGCTTTCCAGGAGATGGTGAGACCCTCCTGGACGTTTCCTGCCTCTTTGTGACGGGGTGCAGGTGTGACGTGGCAGAGGCAGCTTCAAAGAGCTGCTCTGAGCCTGGGAAGTGACACGAACTGTCCTCTGCGTCTCTGAGCCGGACAGGCGGCTCTGTGGTAACAATTCCAGGTCTGGGTAGCACATCTGAGTGTCAAGGGATGCTGGTCACCAAGACTAGGCGTCTGGCAGCCTCGCTGTGTGTAATGAATGGGTGGCCCAGGAGCTGTCTCACCTCCAGGGAAACCGAAAGAATGAGAGTCACAGAGGACATGTGCCATCCAGGTCATAGAGGACACGTGCCATCCAAGGTCACAGAGGACACATGTCACCCAAGGTCACAGAGAACACGTGCCATCCAGGTCACAGAGGACACGTGCCACCCAAGGTCACAGAAGACACGTGCCATCCAGGTCACAGAGGAGACGTGCCACCCAAGGTCACAGAGGACACGTGCCATCCAGGTCACAGACCAGAGTGCAGACCAGCTGGTGGAGATTCAAGGGAGACTCTGCATGAAAAAGAATGTTCCAGCAGCTGGAGCTGCCTAGAAACGGAATGACAAGCAGACACTGTCTGGGAGGGCCTCGATGGAAATGGCTGTGGGTCACATCTGGGTAAGCCTCAGTCCCCTGCGTCAGACTCGCCTTACCAGCCTTATCAGAGCAGAGGCTGACCAGCATCCTACTGTATTCTAAGGTTTGAAAAAGGCTTCTGTGCTTATTTTTGCTTTAGAGTAATTTTAAAAATTAAGAATTATGGGACTATTACCCTTTTAATAAATTTTTAAATAGCAACACATTAGTTTCTTTCTATTTTGCAGTGTCACATCTAAATCTCCTTGAAATCTCGAACTAACTTAGTGGGCCTATCGTTCCCCAAGGCTTAGGGCTTCTTGAATTATATTTTTCTACGATGCCTTACCTGTGACACATGAGTCTGCTTTAGAAGTTAATTACGTTTTGAGCCCATGACATGACCATGAATGGCCCCGAGGAACTTGCAGGAAAAGGGTTTGTGTCTTTTTCCCTTGGTAAAAGAATCTAGTGAAGAAAACTTAGAGGCCCTCACCAAATCTCGGGATCAACATTATGATGGGGAAGGCAGATGATTAGGAATAGATGCTGGAAAAAGAAGATTGTTCTCATGTCACATACAGTTATCTGATATCGAATATTTTGCTTATTTGTCTTTCAATTTTTCTCGTCTGCCTTTTATTTGAAGTAGGGAATAAGAAACATGGAGAAACTTGACTAATTAGTTGCTTGGGTTTCTTATTCACGGAAATTCCTCTCTGGACACAGACCTTGGTTGTTATTTTCAAAGATGAAGGTAGATTCATAATCTGTGTGTTGAGACAGGTGATGGATGGTGGTTCCGGACCCTGCCTTGTGTGTGGGTTTGCGTCCTGGCTGCTGAGTGCCCAGGATGAACTGCGAGTGTCGACCTCCCATCCTTCTGGGTTTCTTTCTCTGTGGCCTCTCCTTCCTGCAGCAAAGGCCTTGCTCAGTTGCCCCGTGCTCCAGAGTTCTAGAAGGCTGACATCGTTCTCGTAGCCCTCCTTCCGAGCACAAATCATTCCCTACCTCGGAGCATTTATATGTTAATATCTCTGATCAAAAAGAAGGCCCGGTTAGAGAAATTCAGAAACCAAAAAGAGAGAGGAATTTGTTTTTGTATGCAAGGGTGAACATGTTTGTCCCTGAAATCACGCTGTCGCTTTGCAAATCTGTCTCGGGCTCCCTGGCAAGGCCTCTGCTGTGCTCCAGTGATGTTCTCTGCTTCCTGACGGCAGAGAATCCAGCTCCCAAATGCAAGGTCACTTCTGTGAAGTTGAGTTTCATCTCTGCTTTGATGAATGGATGTATTTGAAAGAACAGAACATTCTGTCCCACCACAAAAGATAAAGTGTGTAGATAGCAGTTTCAAAGGCTAAAGAGCGAGACCCCACCAACAAAGACATTTAGTTTGCTTTAATTGTGGCTATTTTAATGCATATTGGTGGCTCAAATCTATAAAGCCTCTATGAGATAATGCAATTGTGTTAAAAAAAGAACACACAAAACTTTCCAGCATTATAAATTGGAGAAATTAATCAAATTAAAATAGTCTTGAGAAAGCTCTCAGTGGGATTCTATCCAAGTGGTCAGCAAGCTACAGGCCATTTGGTGGCGGAGCGCCCGGACCCTTCTTCCCAGACTCGAGGCTGTGCAATACCCCCACCCCCCCGGGGCTCTGCTCTGAGGCTGTGCAATACCCCCACCCCCACCCCCGGGGCTCTGCTCTGCATGGTAGCAGTGGCTGCTCGGGGCCCAGGCAAACAGCTAATTGCAGCCATATTAATAATGCTAATCTAATGTGTTCAAGATTAAAAAGCAGCTGGGCTGACATTTAATCACCTTTTGATAATAGATTTGACTTTTAGAAATAGTCAGGAGCTGTAAACCAGTGAAGATAAAAGGCTTTTCCCTTACCAGTGTGATGGAAGAGCGTGGAAACTCACTGTCTCCTGGTGTGTATCTGATTGCTCATAAGCTTTAAGATTTGCAGTCCATGCATTCTGTGTGTGTATGGAATATCTTATGTGTCTTTTACTCTACTTAGTGACTTATAATGTCCTTTATATGTAAAGGATCTTAATCTTTCCTTACATATATTTCATCTACTTAACCTGTCTTGTTTTTCTTTTTAAAAAATAAAATATCCTCGTTGTCTTTATGAATCATCAACATTGTTCGTGCGGGGATGTGAGGAAGAAAAGGACCAGACATACATTAAAAAATAGGAGGAAGATTTTAAAAATCACCCCAAATTACATCACCAGGAGAAAAACTATTCACATGTATGAATTTTTTAAAAAAAATGTTTGTGTGATTTGGAATATTTACAAAGGTATTTTATTATGCAATCTTTTATTTCCTAAAGTTTCTATCACTCATCTTTTGGCCAATATCAATGAATACACTCATATATCATCACTTTGGGCTACTATTATTCCTGTTTAAATGTGTACTAAATCACTAACTTTTTTTTTTTTTTGGACTTTTAAGTTTTTTCAATTTGGGATTAATATTATAAACAATGACTGCACAGCTTTGAACAAACCTTTTTGTATACACTTTTCTGACAATCTAAGGATAAATCTTACAGGTAGATTTGCTGGGCTAATTTTAAATTTGGGCACATTTTATCAAACTATCTTTTCAAAATATGGTACCAAATAGCACACTCATCCATGTCACATGACAACCTTGTGTTCCTATGGAAAGTGTGTTTCCCCAAACCTAAACATTACCAATCTCTGAAACACCTTCCAAAGCCACGACACGACTAACCAAGTCTATCACCGCGTAGTTCCGCGTGTCAGGAGCCCTACGGCCCAGGTGTGGGTGGAGCTGCTCTCGGGGGGCCGGGCCTGTGCTGGTGTCTAAGGCCGAGAGTCCTGTGGCTCACGGTCTTCCCGCATCTTCCAGGCCAGCTAGGGAGCAACTCCTGCCCAGTAGTGCGGAGTCTGCTGGGGAGGGGCTGTCTCAGAGGAGCTCAAGGGTGGCCCATCAGCCAGGGCTCTGCAGAGAATGCAGGTGTATGTTCATCTATCACATATATATGAGATTTATTATAAACAATCGCCTTGTGCAGAAGTGGAGGCCGAGGAGTCCAAAGATCGTGGTCCTGCAGCTGGAGGCCCTGGGGAGCTCGGCACCAGCTCCAGTGTGGAGCTGCCATCTCAGGCCCGAGGGACAGCAGGGGAAGACCCGGGATCCGGCACCTGCAGCCGGGCACAGGCATCTCAGTCTTTCCTCTCTTCTGGCTTCCAGGGGCTGGATGTGGCAACACAGCTGGGAGGACCAATGCTTCACTCAGTCTGCCGTCCACAGGCCAGTGTCCTCCAGAAACGCCCCTCAGACACACCACAGGGGCGTCTGACCTCACGTCTGGGTGCCCCGTCACATTAAATGCCCCAGGTGGCTGTCCTGCCTGGCAGGGGTGAGTGGGAGATGCCACCACAGAACTGGGCCACTGGCAGCAGTGCAGGGGGCGTCTCCCACCTCCTCCCTGCATGACGGGCACAGCCATTGGAATGAGGTGTCACCAAGAGGCATAGCCCCGAGGGCCCTCCCAGAGAAACAGGAGGTGGCCAGCCGAGCACAGTGTTCCTGGGGATAAGGTAGGTGGGAGCTGACCTGGGTCTGGTTAGGTCTGTAAACCCGAAAGGACAGAAAGGAGCAGGGGAAGGAGCAGGGTCCCAGTGGAACGCTGTGCCCTGGAGCTCGTTCCCTGGTGCAGAGGCCGGGTCTGCAGAGAGGAGGACACTGAAGCATCTGTCACCAGCATACTGGGAGTCACACGGTGTCCTGGCCAGGGATGGCCGCATTGTCACCGTGGCCCCGTAAGGCCGTATGTGCTGCAGTTTTCTCTGTTTAGACATATGAACACAAACCGTGTGTCCCGGATGTCCGTGGAATTCAGCAACACGGCAGGTGTGCCCGGGAGTGGCAGCCCACCCGGCACAGTGTAAGTGTCCGGCGGCCTTGCAGTCAGGTGCACGCACACTCTAGGGAGGGCACCTGACGACCGGGCAGCCGCTGCTCAGTGAGGCATGGCTGGATATGGCAATACGTTTTCAGAAACTCCCTCAAACAACCTGCAGTTATTTACTCTGAGAGCCATACGCTGGGAACAGGCAAGCATTCAAACATTTTGAGAATTGCCAGACACAGGGCCTGGCTTGACGTTGGTACCCAGGGGACACGGTACCCAGACGGTGAGTGGTGTGCAGCCTGGTCACTCATGGTGCCTCCTCCGGGCCCACACCCCTGACTAGTGGTCCTTCCTCTGGCCCCTGAATGTACATGGGTGTGGTGTGACTAGAAGCGCCTGCACTCTGGTTATGTGGCCGGTGCATAAGGGGTAGGTAGAAGCCCATGACATTGCCCTCACTCTGCCAGGTCAAATGCAATAGCAAATCCTGGTGGAGTGCAGGGGTTGGTGACATCCTTCAGGACTTAGAGAATACAGGGCATGACCCCTGTCCTGTCCTCAATCAGTTTGCCCCTACTGAATCCAAATGGACACTGGCAGATAGCAGCTCGCAGCACACCCAACCAACTGGTGAGCCCAGGTGGCCAAGCGAGAGTCTTTGCTAGGACAGGTGCCAGTCTGCACCTGCACCGTACACACCCACTCTTTGTCATCTCTGTGAATAAGCAGGATCAAAAGCAGTTTTCTTAAACATTCATGGGCGAGCAGGAGAGCTTTATGGTCAGGAATTCAGGCAAAGCTCACCAGCGGCTCCCCTGTACCACCTGGTGTTAGGGTGTCTCATGAGGTTGAAGTCAGTGACAGCTCTCCCCCATGTGTGCTGCTCTGTTGAGGTTCACTCTCCACACCCACAGCTCTGGGGTCTCCTCCCAGCACGCCGAGTCCCAGCAGCAAAGACTGGAGATGCAGACCTCTCAAGGCCGGGCCCAGAGGTCACTTCCACCTGTTGTCCGTCAAAAGAGGTCCCAGAGCCACCCAGACTCTTAGGGGAGGGAAGCAGATTCCACCTGTCGATGGGAAGTGACGTCAAGGTCAAGCTTGTGGGAGGGGGACGGGGCAGCCGTCCTTGGCAATGGGATCTGCTACCTCAGTGTTTCCCATGTCATTACAATCAGCAGTCTGCACTTGTGTTTTGCTTTTGTTTGTTTGTTTAACTCCTGGATTATAAAGAACCCTTCATGTTTAATTCCTAAAGGTTAGATTTTTAAGCCTGGCAGCTTCTTTGCTGTCTCGCTCCGTCCTCCGTCCCCACTGCCGTCCTCTCCTTTTCTGTCTGCACGTGTGGCCTCGGCGTAGAACCCTCATACCTCCTGCCTGTGCAGGGTTGAGATTTTATTTGAGGCACAATACGTGACACATTTTAGTCAGCTTTCCATGAACGTTAAAAATAGTTATATTTTCTCTAGGGTATTAACTTCTATATTAAATCATTCTTAATTTCTTTGTTCATTCCCTCCATAGCTTTGTTTAAAATTTGTTTAAACGACCTGTCAAAGACAGACAGAAGTATTGAATATTGAATCTCCCGCTACATTTTGCTTCTGTCCATGTCTCTTAAATTGCCAACATTAATTTACCATCTATTTAAAGACATGGTAATTCAATACTTAAAAGCTCATGGCAATTACACGTCTTTGTTGTGAATGGCACCCTTTATAACATGAAATTATCGTCTTTGTTCTGTGAATGATGTTTCCCTTTGCCGTTTCCAGCGCATGACAGTAGTTCTGTGACCCTTTTTCCTATGTGTGTGTGCACAACACTCCTTTTTAATCTTTTTGTCACTTTATGTGCTTGTAAACAGCATATGATTGGGTTTAGGTTGGCAGCTCAGGCCGGGGTACTGTTCTCTAACTGAATCACGCTGGCCTCCTGCCTGACCTGCACCTCATCCCAGCGCACCTGTCCTGCTGCCCACCACAGAGTCATGTCCACACCGCCTTGCTCTGGGACCCCTGTCCCTGGTAGCACACGACAGGGTCAGAGGTTCCAAACCCACTTACCATCCTATCTGATCCTCTTGGCTTTCTGCCATCAGATAAAACGTTCTGTCGTGAGCAAGGAGCACCTCAGATGCCTTGGGCTTGTTGACAATCTCATCTGTCAAGAACATGTCCCCAAATGAGATGTAATTATAGGTAAAGCAGCTGAGGCGCTGAGATCATCTGGCACTTCATGTGTCCGGCCCTGATGGATCTGCAAATGCCTCGAGGCTTCCCAGTTCTGTCCCCTCTCTCCCGGCCGGGCACCACACTGCCATCCTGACCTGGGTTGTGCATCCAGGCCCCAGCCTGTTTCCCCCCTTGGCCCTTGCATCAGCGATTGTCTTGCTGGACCATCTCTTCCTGGCCAGCAGGGACACTCGGCTCTTGTCATTCAGAGCTCTCCCTGCCCACACCGTCCAAAGTAGCCTCAAGCTCATTTTCAGTCAAGTCACCCGAGGTCAGTTCTCTGGGCAGCACTTACCTGACAGTTTCATCTTTCTTTCATTTGTTTACTTGTACACGGTGTGACCCTGACACCCCCACACTAGCATGGAAGATCAGAGAACACGTGGTTGTCCCCTGCTGCAGGACTTGTGGGAGCTTCTCTTGGACAAGTTCACTGTCACCCCACTGTGATTCGTGGGGCGGGGTCCTGCCGCTGACGCAGGTTCTGCCCTTCAGGCACCCCCTGAGACATGGGCCTCCATGGTCAGCACGAGAAGCAGAGAGAAGCCTTCCTGGCTTTTGCTTCCTCAGCCAGGAGCGAGCTCCCAGCTTCTGTTGCTGTTTTGTGGGCTGCAGCTTCCCGGAGTCCTGTGGAGGCACGGGGCGGGTGGTGGGGGGGGGCGCTCAGAAAGCACAGCCTCCCCGGCCTCCGAACTCACCTCTCCGCGGCGATGCTGAGGCTGCTGCTGGGCACAGACGGGGCTTGTGAAGGGTGTTGCGGCAGTGGACAGAAGGAGGACACAGACTCTGCCTTCAAGGAACTATTGTCACCCGAAGATGTGGCAGTGTAAGGGGTGTGACGACCAGGGTATTGGAGCGGCTCAGGGGAGGGGCGGGGAGGGGAGGGCTGGGCTGCGTGTCCTGAGAGGACAGCAGGGTTGCGGCACCTCAGGGAGGGCAAGCGGCTTGCACGGACACGAGGACGCGGGCCGTTCCAAACTAGAGTTCATCACCTCGTCTCAGCCGTGACAAACTCTGAAAATGTAGGAGAGAGGGATCGTAAAGTGCTCCTGCCGAAGCCCCCTGGCGCTGGGAGCTGGCTGGGGAGTGGCAAGAAGGGACCTGTGGGCTGTGCAGGGCACTCGCCCCGGCTGCGGGGAGGGCCGGCTTGGGTGTGGGGAGCAGATCCCGGGGCACGCCGCGGCCCACACTTTATTCCCAGAGGGTCCTCAGAGCCACAGCCTGGCCCTATTCCTGCCAGGACGTGCCAGCCTGAGAAATTGGTCTCAGGATTCCCAACTCTCTGTGGACACATTTCCAGCCGGGGTGCTCAGCTTTCTTCTATGGCGAACACAGGACCGGATTCTCCCTCGGCTTTGCTGAGCTCCAGATGACTGACGTCACCATGTGAATCCTGGTTTGTCTGAAAACAAGACATGGTAACTCTGTGGTGAACATGCTTGGTTCACCTGAAACAAAACTCTCTATGTGAGAGAACTGCTGAGCCAAGTCCCGATGCCCATTTGTGGGATGCTGAATCCCCGTAAGCCTGTCCCCAGGTGTCCTCAGCAGACCCGCTTTCGTACGGGGCTCTCGGAGTCTGGGGAATGTTCCTGGCTCCGGGTGAGGGCTGAGCATTTCAGACAAGCTCCAGCTTGGTCACTTGGTCACCTGGGAAAATCACGCCGCATTGCTGCAGGGCTATCCTGGGTGTCGGGAGACTGTCCCCACGACCCCTCCAAGATCCCAGGTCCTTCTCTGGCTCGTTCCCTCCAAAAAAAAGTGTGGCCGAAGCCACATCTCAACAGTCAGCTGGTAGGGTCGGTTACAACTGGCTATTCTCATTTGTGTACTTTTAGCTTGTAGTGGTTACCAGCCGCAAAGAGAGGAAGGCGGCCTCCACATCGCCACCTGTGGCCACTGAATTCCAAGACAATTCCAGTTGTCCGCAGACCCCAGTGGGACTCTCCATCCAGCCACCATCCTTCCCTGTTCCAAAACCCCACGGGAGTTGCCGTGTGGCCTCTCAAGGAATTGTCAAATATTGTCTTGTTTGAAGTTATTCCAGTGTCTCTTTTCCTGCGTTCTTTACTTTTACACTCTCGGAAGTTAAACGGTCTTTTACACTTTGTTTCATCAGCTATGTTGTAAGTTAATTTGCTTTCCTGTGCTGTGTACTTCTGTGGACTGTCATGCTGAGTCCGGGGTGCACAGGAGTGGGGGGCTCCCTGGTGCTGCTGGTGCCGCAGGGAAGCCTGCTCAGAGCTGCACCGCCCCTGCTGTCGGGCACTGCGGTAAACACACAAACACGCAGTAGAAAAGTGAGCAGCGTGGCCCAGAAGGTGGAGGAGGAGGGGGAAGGGGGACGAGAGAAGGTTCCTTAGAGTGGCTCGTGGAGCTGAGCCTGGAGGCACCTTCAGCCTTTCCACCTCCTGCAAAAGGAGGTTGCCCTCTTCAAGGGCCACGCATGGTTCTCTGTGGTCTGTCACCGAGGTCCACCTGCACTCGTCCCCAACGTTACCTGCACAGTCAGACTTGTTGTGCCCACACATAAGACAACAGCACTGAAGATATCAACGGCAATTGGATTGGAGAAGCACAGCCAGGCCAGGTCAGCGATTCTAGCCGAGGGAAGTAAGGGGTATTCAGAGAGAACGGCTTTAGACTCTGTGCTGAGATGGCAGTTGCCATAAACCACAGAAAGGCGACTGTCTCTTTCTGCATCTGTTCATCCATCCATCCATTCATCGGCCTTTCTCTCTCTGCATCTGTTCATCCATCCACCTGTGTCTGTGTAGAAGACGTGTCTATCTGTCCATCCGTCCATCCATTTATCTATGTATATATCTATCTGTGTGTCTGTGAATCTGCCCATCTTTCTCATGCCCTCCCTGTCACATTGCATGTATATGCGAATCTATACAAATATGCATAATTTGAATAATAAAATACTATACTTATCGCATTTCATTGATGCCAGGAGATAAAGTTTCACATTTTGATGTCTCCGAAATCATAATACATCTCATGAATAAAGGCACAAAAGAGCTTGACAGTATTTTTCCTTAGTGTTACAGCAAAAATAAAATGAAGCATCTTATAATCAATGCCTTCTTAGACTCACTAGGATGCTTTATAAGGAACTTTGAAATCATCTCGAAAAATCTTTTAATTTAAACACCCTGAATGACCTTCCTGAAGTGAAATCTCTGGAGGAAGGACTGGGTCCTGACCATGGCTGTCCCCTCCATCTCCATCTCACTGCCAACCGCCTCCTTGCTCACGGATGTGAGCGTGTGCATGTGCACAAGTGTGCAGACAGACTGGACGCTGGTTGGGAAGACACCATGTAACATACTGTTATATAGTACAGTGCTTGTTTGATGTTAGGAAAATCTTTGCCTTTAGCACTGTTTTGTCACAAAACAGTCTCCAGGAATACTGAGTCTTAACCTGAAAAAACTGCATAATATCAGAAGTCATACTGCTGACTTTGTGGCCAGAGATGTAAAGAAATGCAAAGAGCTGGACCACGTAATTCCCACCTGGTGCTTCCCACCTCCAACCTGTAGGTCTCTGACTGGAAGCAAGGCCAAGATCATGAGGGTCACTGGGAACTGCACCAGGCTAGGAAGCCCCAGCACAAGCCCTCCCTCCGCCGGCGGGAACGTGGCTCTCAGCCATACCTGCGCAGCTGAGCAGGGCACAGGGGCTCATCACACTCCCACGGAGCTGCCTCATCCTGTTACGATGGTCTTTCCCACCTTCCATGAAGTACCACAGGGACCCCTCTGCCAGGTGTGCCCACTGCAGGATGCTCCTGGGAGCAGTGAGCCTGCCGCCGAGGCACTTACTCTGAGGGCAACTCCTTGTAGCCCCGGGCTGGCCCTGGAGGTGAAGACCTGTCTCGCTGCTCGTCACCAGCCTCTGCGCCCAGCTCAGCGCCCGGAGGGTGCCGGTGCCTGGCGAGGACTGCACACGTCGGGCCTCCCTTCAGGACTCAGGCTCCTTGAAGCTGCCCCTTGTCTTCTCATAGTGGGTGGTTAATAAAGGGGATGGAGCAGGAAGGGGCGGGCAGAGGCAGGGACAGGCAAAGAGGACAGAGACGTGCCAGCCATCTCTGCAGACCAGGGTCAGGACTGTCACTGGGGTCCTCGGAAAACCCACGTTCCTGAATAAAGTGCGTAAGAAACAAAGCCAGGAGGGTTGTAAACTTGCTGGGCTAACGCGGACAATTTTCTCGTTTTGGTGTGCAGAATTTCAGAATCGATGCCAATGAAACAACATTTGCTCAAGTTGAGAGGAGCCCTGCATGTGGGCGGCTTTTCCTCCGTGAGAGCTCAAGGTCATGGGGACGAGTGAGACGGACACTATGGTCTTGGTGGAGCTGTGGCTGGGCTTCCTCAATTAGCAAAGGCAACTGCTTGCTGCATCCAAAGCACCCCAGATAACTAAAGAAGTGTTAGCCTTCTAACAATTCCACTCCACCTGCCAATGTGTAGGATTGAAGTCGACTGAGGGTGGCAAGCCCAGGGACAGTTGAGATTAAAAATTCACTGGGAGAAGGCTCCGTGGACCGGAATGCTCTTGGGCTGTTCGTTCCTGTGGGTACAGGCTCCCCAGTCCTGGGGAGTGACCTCCACATGCTAAAGCCTAACTAAGCCCCCTACCTACTTGTCTCCAGCACTTTCCCCCCAAACACTTCATCACAGAGCTGTCCAGCAGCAGGGCTGGGTCTGAGACACCATCCTCTTCCAGTGAATGCCAGAAAGATAATTTATAGCATGCATTTTTTACATTCACACAAAATTTTGGATTTTTGAAATTGAAATGTTTTCCTAAAACCATCCTTAGTGTCCTCCTCTCATAAAAGAGACAAAGCCCAGGGCCACTTGACACAGTGACAGGTGAATTACTTCTTTGCTTTTTACTTATTTATTTTACTGATTTCACACGTTTTAGGGAAGGTATTTTCAGGCTGCAGCATTTGCACCTGGGGGAATTAAGCTTTAACTTTCTTTGTAAAAGAAGATCAGGAATTGTTGCCAAAATAAATTCTTTGCTATTCTTTTTTCCTTTGGTTGTCTCCAAAAATAAATTAGCAGTCATATTCTCTACCTCTACATTATCCTTTAGAAATACCGTTGTGCTCACTCCTGAGTCAAGGCCAGCGCAGTTCTGCTCTTTCTTGTGGTTGTCTGCCGTGGAGCCCCGGCTTTGCGCTAAGACGGGCGTCTCTCAGGCACCTGTTAAGTGGTGTTCGAACGCCCCGGAAGCTTGTCTTTCGTGCCACTCACTATCCACACTCCGGATTCATTGTCGAGAGACCAACAGGCCAGAGAGCTCGCCAGGGCGGCACAACACTCTCGCCGAACCAGTAATTCCCTCCCTTCCAACCGACCCAAAAGGCCACACAAGGCCAGTGCTGAGCTGTACCCCAGACACTGCCAGGCGAACAGGGGGTGCGGCTCCCGGGGTTGGCCCACAACATGCCTGGAAGACAGAGGTGAGAGTGGAGGGTACTGGGGATTGTCCCTTTTAAGGCTCTTGGTGGAAAAAAGAACAGGTGACAGGATGGAGGGGTTGACCATTCCTCCGATTAAAATGATGAAGCCCCTCAAAATTAAAAGACCCCAGTGTTCAGCTTTGTCTAACAGAGAAGTCCGAGGCTGTGTGGTTTCTTTTCTTTCTTGGGCCTGTCTGTGAAGTGCGATCCAGGCCCAAGGAGCGCTCTCTGAGTTCCCCCAGTCCAGAGCGTTCATGACTCGTCCTGAGAAAATACTCAGGACGTGAGCTCTTAACACGAGGAAAGCCTGGTGCACGTGCACCTGGCTGAGAGGCCAGAGACGGTTCTGACACAAACGCTTGCCAGCAGGTCTGAACCAGGCCTTCTCCTCCCAGGCTGCCTCAGTCATCAGCAGAGGAGGCACAGCCCACAGGTTGCGGTTTCGTGGCATCAGGAAAATTCTTGATCTGACGCCAGTGCCATCCGAAATACCCCAGTGGCACTTGGAGCCCTCCCGCCCAAGGCCTTGGCCCCTGTAAAGATGCTGAGGCCCTTGGAAGGGGTGGGGTGGGTGCTAGGCTTTAAAATGTATTAACAGCTGTTGGTATTTCAGCGCACATGCAGGTCAGATCTTCCTCTGAGAAGGTTTTTGGAGGGAGGGCCGGGGGGTGGGGTGGGAAGAAGAGCTGACTTTCCACGTCTCTGCTCTGAGTGCTCAGCAGGTGACCCTGGCCATCCCTGTCCGGGACCCCTGGCCTTCTAGTCCAACAGCTGCTTTCAGTAGCCTTGCTTCCCCAGACGCCACAAACCCGATTCCCACCAACTCTCTTTCCACTCCCACAGCCCCCAGGTACTCAGGACACTCAGCCCCCGGCAGCACCCTACCAGTCTCATGCTCTCCCGTCGTCCTCTGTGGGCTGTGCCCCTAACACTGGCAGTCACATTCACCCACCGGTTCTATTGTTCCATCCACGGCTTCATGCCATTTAATCTGTGTTTTGTAAAATGTGATTTCCGTGAGGAAGTGAGTCCCATTCTGGCCAATGCTGTGTCCCATGTGCCTGGAGCACAGCTGACCTATAAGCGTCTTCAGCAGAAAGCTGTTGCTGCATAAATTTTGCCCCTCAACAGGCTTCCTGTGGTTTACACAGCACAGTACAATGTTTAGCTTGATGCTCGGTGTCAGCCGGAATCTCCCCCTTCTCCATCCAGCCACGTGTCCCCTGACCGGGCGGCCCCCCAACCCTAGGCCCAGGGCCCATGGGCCTTCCCTCCAGCTGGGGCTCCACCCAGAATCCCCACCCCTCAGACTCCTACTGCAAAAAACCCTGCTGAATCCGCCAAGAGGTTGCTTCGGACCCATCCAACGGCGAGGTCCAAGGCCCCCAGCACGTGCAGACAGGGCTGCAGGAAGGACAGGACCGGTGCACTGACACTGACCGCTCAGCTTGCCCCAGATCTGGCTGCTCCCACCAGGAGTGACGAGGGCCTGGTAGAGTCCTGGGGGACCAAAGGCCTCGCAGGGAGGCACAAGCACCCACTGTGGGCACCTGGCACCACACAAAGGGCCCCCGCTGAACAGAATGTGTCTTTCTTGTGTTTCAGAAGCAGGAGACCTTTCAAAGGAAAAGGTGCAGAAATGTAACAATAAGATCACCCACATGGGGGACTAGGTGTGGCAGGAAAGGACCCAGGGCAGGGCTGGCGGCTGTTTGTTTGGGATCCGTGCAAAGGGACAGAGGATTGGAAGGACCTATTTCTTTTTCAAGGGAACCGTTGCTGGCCAAAGCACTCAAGAAACCAGAACAACAGTTAATTTAGAGACAAGCCCCGTATCAAAAGTGGCTTCAAAGGGTATTTGAACAAAGTGACTATTTCAAAGGCCTGTAGGGAGCAAGGCCGAGGCCACTGTGTTCCTGCAGCTCCTGCCAAGGCCTGCTCACAGGGGCCACAGCCGCCTTCACTTACTCAGAGTTGGCGGCGAACGTGGGGTCTGCAGCATGGGGTCTGGTATTGTCTGTGCTGTCTGCAGAGTCTGCAGCGTGGGGTCTGGTGCTGTCTACAGAGTCTGCAGTGTGGGGTCTGCAGTGTGGGGTCTGCAGTGTGGGGTCTGGTGCTGTCTACAGAGTCTGCAGTGTGGGGTCTGCAGTGTGGGGTCTGGTGCTGTCTACAGAGTCTGCAGTGTGGGGTCTGGTGCTGTCTGTGGGGTCTGGTGCTGTCTACAGAGTCTGCAGTGTGGGGTCTGGTGCTGTCTACAGAGTCTGCAGTGTGGGGTCTGCAGTGTGGGGTCTGGTGCTGTCTACAGGGTCTGCAGCGTGGGGTCTGCAGCGTGGGGTCTACAGTGTGGGGTCTACAGTGTGGGGTCTGGTGCTGTCTGTGGGGTCTGGGGCTGTCTACAGAGTCTGCAGTGTGGGGTCTGCAGTATAAGGTCTGGTGCCATCCTTGGGGGCTCAGCTCCCCTCCCAGGTCCTGCTTTCTGGGATGCCACCACGGCCACATTGCCGCTCATCTGTGGACCGCCAGATCCCTCTGTGGACCGGCCCCTGCATGCACGTGGTATTACTGCGGCACGGGCTACAGAGCTGCTCTGAGAACCAGCTTCTGTCTCTGGCATCTGCCTGGCTGTCTGCCCTGGCCCAGGAGGAGGCTCCTGACTTCGCCCTAGGCCCTGAGAGATACTCTTGCTCTGCTCCCACCAGGCTTTCTTCACCCCCCCTGCTGGGAGCCCCCAGGATCATCTAACTTTGTGTCTGTTTTTGTACCTGTTGGAGGGGCATGGTGACCACTAGGCTTGGGGACACTCTGGCCTTGAAACAGTGGAAGCCATCGTCATGGCATAGATGAATTTGAAAATTGAAGGGAGTGGCCGCAGGGCCCGGAGGCAGGAGCTGTGGCCCTGAACATGGCTGTGCTGGACCCCACAGGGGCCCCTCCTCCCTCCCTGGGATCTCTGCCAGCACCCCTCATGTACTTAGGGCCCGAGCCCAGGGCGGAGGGGCCAGGCACACTCCCGCTGGCCACACGGCTGCTGCCCCTGGCCCAAGGCCAAGTCCAGCCTGGCTCTGCACTCCTCTCCTGTGGTCACCTCCACCTGTATGTCCCTGTGCAACGTCTGGCAAGGTGGACACTGCAGCCATCAGGAGGCTAATTGGGCCTGATCCTGGACATGTGGTGGCCATTTAATGAGCAATCGACCATTATCAGAGAATGGCCAGACTCCCAGTCTGGGCTGCTCAGGGTCAGCTGGAGGGGAAACGGCTGCTCTGCAAGGCCGGTCCCAGGCAAGGGGAAGCCTTGGGGTCACCAGGAGCGGCCGAGAGGGCAAACGCCCGCCTGAGACGGCTCCTGCAGGGGAGGCTGCCCATGGACCCAGATCGCCGCGGCTTGGCCACAGTGCAGAGACCAAACTAGGGTCCTCTCCTCG
Source organism: Arctocebus calabarensis (assembly GCA_963573935.1). Classification (NCBI taxonomy): domain Eukaryota; kingdom Metazoa; phylum Chordata; class Mammalia; order Primates; family Lorisidae; genus Arctocebus; species Arctocebus calabarensis. The sequence continues at coordinate 22,278 of CAUYON010069473.1, read as the reverse complement.
CCCCTTCACTGTGGCAGGTTGCAGCCCACCTGTCCCAGGGCAGCCGATACCCCTGCTTCTCTCTTCTTCACCAGGTGTTTCCACAAGGTTCTGTCTAACTTAGAGCTGTTTCGATTCTCTGTGTGAAGTGATGGACTCATTACATGCAGCAGATCTTCCTCTACAGGGTTGGACAATTAAGTTTGCGAACTCACCTTAGAAATAGCACCACAGGCCTCGCTGCTGAACCCCTCAGCACGGTGCACGCCAGTCTGCACGAGGTGCTCCAGGAGGCCGCTGCATGGACTTGGCGTGGTCACCCCAGTGCGTCCTCCTTCTACTTATATATATATTTAAATATGATATACAAAATAGCCTGAGGCAGGCCCTTTGGGAGGCGCCCACAGGAGGCCGTTGTTTTCAGGGGAGGGGGCGGCTCCATAAGTGTTAGTGACCCTGCAGCCCCGCAGGGGGGCCAGGCCTGTGGGCGAAGACAGTGGCACCAATCCTGACACTGAGGGCCACGGCTGATGTGTGTGTGTCTCAGGGTACCACAAAATAGTATAAGAAGTAAAAAAAATTAAGATTTTTAAAAATAAAATAAAGCTTATAGGATAAGGGTACAAAGAGAGAAACTATTTTTGTACAGCTGTATGATGTGGTTATGTTTTAAGCTAAGTGTTAATACAAAAGAGGCAAAGTGTTTTTTAAAAATTTAAAAGTTCACACATTTAAAAGTCATAGTAAGCTAAGGTTAATTTACTATTGAAGAAAGAAGAAACTTGAATAAACTTGGTGCGGCCATGTGTGGTGTTTGTAAGGCCCCCGGCAGTGCACGGGGGCGGAGGGGGGGTGGCCGTGCGAGGTGCCCAGCCCCTCATGCTCTCCAGGGAAGCGTCCGGTCGTGAGAACTCCACCCACGCGGGTGCCCTGTGCAGGGGCCACTGCTCACCTTTAGCACCTTGTTTTTACTGCAGCTTTTCTGTGTGGAACGTGTCCAGATGCCCACATTCCCGCTGCCCACAGTGCTCAGTGACTGTCCTGTGGGTCTGTGGCCCAGGAGCAAAGGCCACACCATACGGCCAGTGTGAGCAGAGAGCCCATCTGGGCGTGTGGACATGCTCTCTGTGACAGTCACAGACAACAAACCACCTTTCCAGAAAGGAGCTGGTGGCAGTGCCTGAGATGCTTCCTTTGATGGGCTGCTGAGCCACAGCAGGATGGGGACCGTGAAGGCTCCCAAGTCTGGATAGAACCATGGAGTCTGGTCCCACCCTGAGCCTGATGTCCATTCTACTTAGAACCCCCCACCCCAGCATCTGAGCAGATGGTCACAGCTTCACTGAGATATGGCCACTCCCTCAGCTTAGCAATTCACACTCGCCTTCAGCGCACTTTCAGCACCGCAAGCTGAGACCCCAGCCCTCCCTGTCTTCTGCCCTAGACATACTTTCTGTCTCTGTGGCTCTGCCCGCACTGTGTGTGACGGGCCCCACCACGCCGGCTCGTCCACGTCTGGCTCTCACACTGGACGTCACCTTCTCAGGGCTTTCCCACGCTGTGGCCTGTGACACTGCCTCTTGGGGGCTGTTTGATGGGGTCACACCCTGAATTCTCTGTGAGTAGCCCACAGGACCATCCCTGGGACGTGGCCGGGCGAGTGGCAGCTTCCCCGCCAATATGCTAACCCCAGCAGCGGCCACTTGAAAAGGGCCTGGAAAGGGACAGGGGGTGGAAGGGTGGGAGTCTGGGGACGTGGGGCTGTGGCCACGTCTGTGTGGACATGCCCAGGAGACGCTGGGCACAGAAGCTCAACGACAAGACTGTGCGTCCCCTCCCAGCCACGCTGCCAGCTACCGGAGCGGGAGTCTGTACAGCCGGGACATTGCCTTTGGGGGGCCCTGGATCCGCTCCCTACCTCCTTTCTCAACCTTCAGGGCTTCCCAGTTCTCCAAGCCTGACACAACTGGGCATCCCTCAACTGCCTGATGTGTCTCCAGTACCTAGGAAGGCAGGTGGACGGACATGTGGTATTCCAGGGAAGGGACAGGGAAGGGCGTCAAAGCACCAGGAAGGTGGCAGGAGCTGTGTGGGACGGGGGTCTGCCCACCCCCTGCAGCCCGCAGACGCCCTGCAGCCCACAGGCGCCCCACAGGCCACAGACGCCCCACAGGCCACGGTCGCCCCGCAGCCCGCAGACGCCCCACAGGCCACAGACGCCCCGCAGCCCGCAGATGCCCCGCAGGCCACAGACGCCCCGCAGGCCACAGACGCCCCACAGACCACAGACTTCCCACAGGCCACAGATGCCCCACAGCCCTCAGACGCAGCCGTGTGACCAGCCTCAGCACACCAGGACAGCTAAGAAGGCCCTGGACTGAGCAGGGCCAGCAGGGCAAGGAGGCCAAACACCTCAGTGAAACTGGAGCACATGAAGTAAATTGGAACGTGTTCCCAAACCACAAGTCTCTTCCTGAGGTCAGGGCAGACTCATGTTGTCTGAGGCCTGAGGCTTTTATAGTTTGGGGCACCATCCCCTTTAAGGAAAATAAAGGAACTCTAAATTCAGTGTTAGATATGGAAGTGCATCTACGTAGAATGAAAAAAGAATCAGAAGTTCCTAAAAGTGAACAGATGCAACAGACACACGATTTCTTTAAAAAGTGATATTTTGGGCGGTGCCTGTGGCTCAAAGGAGTAGGGCGCTGGCCCCATATGCCAGAGGTGGTGGGTTTAAAGCCAGCCCCGGCCAAAAACTGCAAAAAAATAAATAAATAAATGAATAATAAAAAGTGATATTTTTGTTTGCTGACTCTGGGATGCATACTTATAACAGTTTTTCTTCCAATTTCTGGCTTCATGATTTGGGATCACAATTTTTGTGATTGCCTCTTGGTATGGCAACTTGGCAGAGTCAGTTCCTCACATGAGGGCTGTGTCGATGGTACAGATTGTCCCCTGTGTCACTTCTGTGCGCTTTCTTCATACCTGTGGAGGAAGCGTCTTACACCATTCTTTGTCTCTGCCCTGGCCCTTGGCGTCTTCGTTGTGTGGACACAGAAACTTCACAACTGCAGCCTCAGAGCCACGGTCACTACTGTGGCCCGTGAGAAAAGGTGACAGTGATGCAAATGTCCCATCTCCTGTACTTCAGTTTTGCCTGCATCTTTGGCTTGGTCACAGCTGCTCTAATACTCTGATTTCAACATGGTCAGGAAACTGAAGCACACGGACTCATCCAAATGAACTTTAAAGCCACCGCCGCCGTGCTTCACTGAGCTGTCTGATTGAGCAGAGTGTTGTGTCAACTTGCTTACCAGCGTGTTTATGATTTTTATCATCAAAACACTGTTTCTCACCCTGCTTCAGTGCTGGTGGCGATTTTTCATGCCTTCATGTTGGGAGCAGACAGAATGGGCCCTGATGAAGTGCAGGTGTGCTGCAAGGTCACAGGACGTGGCGGGCGCCACGTGGCTCGGCAGCCCGCACGGCCCAGGAGCTCTGACAGGCTCTCTGGCACACAATTCGCAACACTGTCAGAGGAGTGTGTGCTGCATCTAAGTCTACACACGCAGGGCTGGGAAGCAGGTTCTCAGCAGGAGAGAGCCCCATATTGAGGTAAGCGCTCATTAGAGCCATGCACTCTCACTGCCATTTCACGTACCCCAACTGGAAGAGTTGCCCATGGACCGGAGTCCAGCTCTGGACTGTCTATGCCTGCTTCTCCTCCACTGCCCAGAATTTCTGGCGCAGCTCCCAGAGGCACAGTCATACAGTGTAACAGCTCCACACGATGTGTACCTCCATATCTGGTATACATGTTTTAAATTCTTGTATTTATGCTTTGCATTAAAAGTGCAACTCTATTGTTTTTGTATTAGAGTTACACTTTTAATGCAAAGCATAAATACAAATGTGGCTCAGCGAGTAGGGCGCCGACCCCATATACCGAGGTCTGTGAGTTCAAACCTAGCCCCAGCCGAACTGCATCAAAAATTAGCTGGGCACTGTGGCGGGCGCCTGTAGTCCCAGCTACTCGGGAGGCGGAGGCAAGAGAATCGCTTAAGCCCAAGAGCTGGAGGTTGCTGTGAGCTGTGACTCCACAGTACTCTACTGAAGGCTATAGAGTGAGACTCTGTCTCCACACACACACACAAAAAGTGTAACTCTAGAAATCAGGAACAATGTCCTCATGCAAAATAACGCCCTGAAGTATGGTAATTGCAGCAGAATTGAAAACCCGCTTGCTGTGATACCTGGCAGGCTCACCAACAGCTGCAACCTCCTGATGTGTCAGTAAACAGCCCTTTGAGGCCCCAGTGAAGAAAGAGTGGACGCCCCGGATGTAGTCAGCTGGGAATGATTTAACAGGCAGAGTCAAGAAAGCATCCATCACCTGGTTTGTGATTGGACCCTGAGATCCTGGAACAGTGTTAAGAAGGACGTGGCTGTAAAACTGTTGGAAAAAATGCAGCGTCAGCAGTGCTCTGGAAGGAACTGAGGGCGGTGAAATTTTCTGGGATGAAGAAAGTGACTCTTCAGAAGATGTCGCTTCAGAGAGGGCTTTGTTAAATTCTCATTTATGTTTTTTAGCTTGTTAAAAATTTTACTGTTTACGTTTATATTTCATTTAAGCCAAAGTTAGCTTGGCTATACAACATCTGAGAGTAATGTAGAAATTGAAGAAGACGATATTGACAGTGAAGGAGAACTCTTGGCCATCTACGATGCGGAAGTCAGAATGCCCGAAATTTGTTACAGGCACATAAAATTTCTGGCACCTTGTATCTGTTCTTGTGTTTTATAATTACTTTTACATAGAATTTCTTGTACCATAACATGTTAAAAAATAAATGTTTAAAATTCCTTTATAATACAAAAAAAGTGCCTATATATAAACAAATAAAAATTTAAATTAAAAGATGCCTACTCTAAGGAGTAGGGCACCAGCCCCATATAACGGAGGTGGCAGGTTCAAATCCGGCCCTGCCAAAAACTGCAAAAAACAAAATTAAAAGATTCAAACAAAAGATGTTTTGCCTGAAAATTTGGGTCAAAAATATGGGTACTCATTGTACATGAGAGCAGACCATACACGGCAAAACACTGCCTATGTGACCTCTGTCCCTTCACCTCCCATGACCCCAGATAAGTCGACACGGGGACAGCAGAAGCTTGCTCCTGGAAGCCGTTCCTACACCTTGCTGGAGCAACCCAACCCTACACCCACTAGCCTTGAAACACAATATGTGTTGCACTTGCAACTCACTTCGCCTTAGCTGGCTCCCAAAATGTGAGGGCAGCTCCGACACCAGGTGTTATGGAGAGGAAGTCAGCACAAGGGAGACAGCCATGCTAGGGAGCTGTGATTAAAACATTTCTTTTGGAAATTTTATAAAAATATATTTCTATGAAAACATTGCTAGGGCCCCTTCCCCAGGGTCCTGGGAACGATCCCTTCACGGAAGGCCCTGATACAAAAGCCTCAAGAGTTTTGTTGCCATCCCAACTGCGTGCCGGCCACGCCACCCCCAGCTTTTGCCTCCGCCCCGTTACCTGCACCCCTGTGCACAATTTCTCACCCATTTTTACTTTCCCCATTGGAAAGGATGCATCATTAGGTTTTGAGAAGTGCAAAGGATTTCCAAAGTTGTACCCAGAGTTAAACAGAGTGTCAGTGTTTCTAAGGATGAATTTTACAAAGATGTCAAGTCAAATTACTATACGTTTAACCTAATTATAGTAAGATTTTAATTTGGAAACCTTAGGAAATGACTGTAACATTTACTGTAAAGGCTAATAGGCCATAATAATTTTTTTTTCCCAGAAAATGGAGATAGTTGATGAAGTAGTTGGGATAATACCACCAAAATCTGGGCCAACATAAATAAAATACTTGTACTATCAAATCTGAAGATAGGGCAAAGGACTGATCCTTCACTCAGCAACTATTAATTGAGCTGCTGATATATTCAAGGAACAGAATAAACAGAAATTAAATCACTCCAAGGAGCGTATAAAAATGGATTCTATAGTAAAAAGAGAAGACATGCATACTCAGTATGTTGGGAAAATTCACTAAATAAAGGAACGTCTCACCTTACCACAGGTGTGTGACAGCCAGAGAGAATCAGTGCCTCTGTTCTCCAGCCCACATTTGGTGGCAGCCTCGGGACTGACCGTGTGGGTGTGTTCACACCACAGAAGGTGGCAGGTGTCACGAAGCAAGGGTTGAGTTGGCTTTGCTTTTTTCCAGAAAGACATTTGTTAAGTTTTTTACCAGCACCTACTAGCTGATGTCATACATCCAAACTAACTTCAGACTAAATGAAATTTAAAAGTAAACAGTAACACTTTTAACAAGCTAAAAAACATAAATGAGTATTTTACAAAGCTCTATCTGAAAGTGAAGAAGAAATGCAGAGTACAGGATCAATCAATTTCAGACATGGAGATTACTAAAATATATACATAAAAATAGGAAACACTTTTAAAATACATGGCAAATGGAGAGAATATGCATAATCAGAGGTGGTTAATATTTTAATATAGGAAGACATTTTATATCAGTAGGTAATACGCAACACCCAATTAGACAATGAACAAAGGTAGGAAAGGTAAATTGGAAAAAAATGAAAAATATACAATAAATATTAAAAGATATTCAATATCAGTAACAAAAAAAATGAAAATTAAAGGTTGATGACTTGGCATTTTTCTAATCCGGTGGGAGCTACTTTAATACCATTCACCCCCAGTGTGAATAAAATTAAACTGACACTCACAGATCTCTGGTAGGTAAACCCCAGTGTAAGTTGTTGGCCATACAGGTGAGGAGTTTGGAAAGGGTTTTACCCTTTGATCCAACAACATTTAGGAATCTCTACTATGGGAAAGCATTAAGCTACACAAATGTCTGCATGGAGGCTGTCTATTAAGTGTCACCTGCAGTGCAGATTAGCACGTGGTTGAAATGCCAGACAGTAGAGAGACACTTAAATGAATTATAGGATTTGCATGGTTGGGATAAGATACTATCACTAAGGCTGCTTTTCAACTTATAATAATATATAAGAGAAAACTCATGATTTAATTTGTTTTTAATAAAAGACACAAAAATATATGTCCCTTTATTCAAATTATCAAAGTTATGTTTACCAAGTTAGCCGTCTCTGGTTGAAGATTTAGGGCAACATGCATTTTCTTTCTAAAATCTCGTTGTCAAATGTGTCAGTCAGTAAAGGGGTAAGACAGCACTTCTTATAAACTGGGCACAAGGTCTACTTGAGAATCTGATTATAGTTCTAGATCAGCGCTGTATAGAAGAAAATAAAGCAAGCCATGTATGTAATTCCAGACTTTCTAGTAGACACAGCAAAGGAAACAGTTGGTATTAATTTTAATAATACATTTTATCAATCAATATGTCCAAATATCATTTTAAATGTAATAAGCTTTAAAAAAAATTGAATAAAGGATTTTGTATTCTTTCTTGTTTTCATATCACAAGCTCCAGGGTTATTTTGTACCTGAGCACATCTCAATTCCAACTAGCACATCTCAAGGACGTGGTAGCCACATGGGTCGGCAGCTACCGTACCAGACAGCACAACTCTAGGGCCCCTGAAATATACACATGGTGCATCCTACCTCAGAGAGTGTGCGTATGGGACCTCAGAATGATGGCCACGTGATAACAGTTTCTCATTGTCTCCAAGTCAGGGAATGTCTGGCACAGTCAAGGGCTGATTCCTAGCCTACGGTTTAGGTGTGGGGAGTCAGCCAGCGTCAGGATGGCAGAGGTTTTCCCATGCCCATTTTTGGTGAATTTTGGTAACAAATGTTTACAAATGAAAAGACTGCTTTTTCTAAGTTATTTGCACAATGGGTAAAAACAGACACAAGTTGGTCAGTGTTCGATATTCATTCACCTATTGGATCCTCAAGGTGCTAACTCCAGTGGTGTTCCAGAGATGCCATTCCTATTTTTAAAAGATATTTACAGGCCAGAAAGTTCCTCAGTCTGTAATTGCAAAAGCTATGTGTAAGTTAAAAATTGATTTGATTTATCTTGTAACTAGATTCATGGGAGCTGTTCTTTTCCTAATTTAACAAGATTAATTTTTCATACTCTCCTGCAGATTTTTAAAGTAAGGGCTCCATTATTGATAAATTCAATTTTGACTGCTAGGTTTTTGCCTCGTATAATTGACAGAATCCTCTTTGCTTTGCAGCAGACAGTGGGCCCAGAGTTTGACCCCTTCACCAGCGACGCCGACCTTACTGTATGTCTTTGTGTGTTAGATTCATTGATGACTTCATTTTATCTTTATCTCACATTCAGCTTCATCTTTCTTCTAATTTTACATTATGTGCATTTCATTTCAGCTCCCTAAGATCCTTTCTGGAATGAGTCAGCTTTCAATAAATTAATTGAGTTCATTTTAATATAATCCAAAAGTGAAACAGTAAATGCCTATTAATATGCTAAACTATTATGGCTCATAAATTTTATTTCTGAAAAGTGGCTAACTTACCTGTTAGTCATGCAACTTTAAAGTAATGGGTTAAAGGCCAACCCACAGAAGGGGAGGAAATATTTGCAAACTATATACCTAGTAAGAAAATATTTGCAAACCATGTATATCCAAATATATAAGGAACTCAAACAATTCAATAGTAAAAACACAAACAAGGACCTGAATAGATATTTTTCCACAGGAGACATACAGATGACCAATACATAAAAGGGGTTCAATGTCATAGCTCAAAAAATGCAAATCAAAACCACCCACATCTGGTGAGAGGATGGCTATTATCATAAAGATAAGAGATGTCAAATGTTGACAAGGACGGAGAGGAAGAACCGCAGCACCCTCTTGGCGGGAATGTAAATCCTAGAGCCATTATGGGGACCAGTACGGAGGCATCTCGAAAAATGAAAACTAGAAATACCATCTGACCCAATGGGCTCACGTCTGGGAATATACCCAAAGAAAGGGGAAGCAGTGTGTGGAAGGGACACCCGCGCGCCCATGCTCCCTGCAGCCAGAATGCCCATTAGCGGATAAATGGACAAAGACAATGTGGTATCTACCAAAGGAAACACGACTTAGCTTTCAAAAAGAAGGAACTCCTGTCACTACGTGGATGACCCTGGGAAGACAGGCTAAGTATCCTCAGCCAGATACAGAAATGCAAATGCTGCATGGTCTCACCGAGATGCAGAATTTTTAAAAAGTCAAATTCATAGAGGCCGAGGGCAGAAGGGAGTTACCTGGGGCAGAGATTGAGGGCGGAGTGGGACAGGGAGATGGTGGTGAAAGAGCACAAATTTGCAATTATTTGCAGGCACGGAGAACAAGTTCTGAGGACGCGGCCCTGATCGCTGTGGTTACTAATAACATGTACTTGAAGTTTGCTAAGAGGCTAGATCTTAAATAGTCTCACTGCAGCAAAAGGCAACTGTGAGGTGGTGGGTACATTAATTAGCTTGATGGTGACAATTGTGTCACAATGCACACACATATCAAAACACCACGGTGTACCCTTGAATACAGTTTTTATTTGTCAATGATAGCTCAAGAAAGCAGAAAAAGATAAACTACTCCATTAAAATGATTTCAGATAAAATAAAATAATACGTTAAAGGTACTTGAAGTCGTGGTTGGAAAGGAGACAGGTGGCCAAGGGGTTATGCACACATACGTTTCTCACTCACCCCGAGGGTTTCTCAGTCCTTGTCTGGATTCCCCACGGCTACAGGTGCATCACACCGTTCTCCACATGGTAACTAGTTGCTGGTTTGAAAAGAACCTTCCCTTGTTCACACACCTTCAACTTCTCTCTGCCAGGGGGTAAGCCTGATGTCTCTTGACCTTGGAAAGTCTCCCATCTGACCCTCAGGAGACTGCTCTCATGTTGACCCAAGCCTTTATTCTTTCTTAAATCACTTTGAACAAACAATAGAAGAATAATTCCTTAAAACTTGTAATAAGAATGTTCTTTATTAGGTAATCCCTAAGTTGGGGCCATTTATTATGTGTAGTTAATTTAGAATAATTTGTTTTTCCCAGACAATGTACACAGTCAAGTGATATATTCACAGAAAAAAAATAAAATAAAGAGTTAAGCGTCAGCCAACAAACACGTGCTCCTGCTGAAGACCGCAGTCTAAATATAGAACACAGTGCCCTGGTGCAGATGGGACCCCTACTACGCGAGGGGGCTGTGAATTTTCCACGGTGATGTTTATGATAGTAAGTTTCATAAATTGGTTGTATCAGAATGTGACAGATATGACTGTTGTGAGTTTCCTTTATTCTTGTAAGTTAATGGAGGTTGATTCAAGAATGTTCAGTGTGCATTTACCATGCACCCCCATGCACTGGTCCCCAAGAGCAGGAGAGGGCGGGTGGCAGGAGAAGGCAGGTGGCGTCTGTCCCGGCAGCAGGAGAGGGCGGGCGGTGTCTGTCCAGGTAGCAGCCTTTCTGTTACTGACCTGGAGGGTTAATTCTTCGTTCTGGTGGTTTTCAGAGGATGTTTCACAGGCTCCTTGGCCTCTACCAACTAGATGCCAGTAGCCACCCCAAGCCTGACAATTTCTAGACTTTCCAAATTTTCCCTGGAAGGCAAGATCACCCCCAGCTGAGGGCCCCTTGTCTAGTGGAGCAGACAGACATGTAAATAGGCAGTTTCTCGACCGCAGCAGCCAGCAGGCAGAGACAGCCGTGGAGGCACATGGGAGGGACGCCTTGCCCTGTGGGCTGGGCCCGGTGGGAAGCAGGCCTCGCTGGCTGGTGACGCTCGAGCACAGCCCTGAAGACAGCTAATGAGTAGATGGACCAGTGGGCAGGACTCTGTGGGGGTCAGAGGCAGGAGACCAGGGCGCCCAGAGAATAATTAGATCTGGGCTGAGAAGGGAGGATGACAGTGGGAAAGTTTGCTGTCTTCACTAATGTGAGGACAGACCTGCATGTTAGGACCGAAGGACGGTAAGGTGACTTCTCCTTCTGGGCTCTGTGTGGTCCTCATGTGGCACGAGCGTGTGAGAGTGTGCACTGACCAGCGTGTCCGTGCAGAGGGTCCCTGGTAAGCCCGACGCACACTGACTCCATCTGCAAACAAGCCTGGGTTTCCACCTTCCCAAACAGCACATTCCCATCCGTCCTTCCAGGCTTGTCTGAAGGATGAAGTCAAAGGGCAAGCAGCACGGCGACAGCTCGCCACTCACCGCGCCTGCCTCTGCTCTGCAGACAGCATCTGTATGACAGTGTCACTCAGCCTTGGAGATCTCTAGGCATTTTATGTTCCTCTATGCTACTTCCTTTAAAACAAACACACAAGACCAGGCATCCTCAAACTTTTTAAACAAGGGGCCAATTCACTGTCCCTCAGACCGTTGGAGGGCTGGACAATAGTTTAAAAAAAAAAATTACTTACAAATTTCTATGGACACTGCACATATCTTATTTTGAAGTAAAAAAACGGGAACAAATACAATTCACACCGAAGCATGTGGCCCGCGGGCCGTAGTTTGAGGACCCCTGCACCCCCATTGATGTTTTAAGGAGGCAAACGGTGATGAATTGCAGGTGGAAACGAGGCTGTACACCTGTCAGTGGAAGACCCGACCCTCCTGCTTCAGCGTCCTAGGCAGGACAAGCAGACACGTGTTCTGAGAGTCCGGTGGCCAGCGCACCACCCCTTGCACAAAGAGGGGCCTGCAGTCTGTGGGGTGACAGGAGCAGAGGGGGGGGGAGGGAGCCAGGTGGGTGAGTATTTATCCAGGTGTTACCTCCCAAAATGGTTTGTGAGAAGAATGACTGCCGCTCCCAGGCTCAGCCTGCCTTTGTGGACGTTCTTCGGGAAGATGTGCATGAAAATCTCTGTCCACAGAGAGGACGGCAGAGCCGTGCCGCAAGCACGGGGCATTGTCCGGAGCGCGCACTCCCGTCGGCACAGTCGCTCCCGGCGATCAGCTCTTTCTGCGGCAACGTCTATAATCCTCGCCAAACATTATTCATCTTCAACATCTGTTTCAGACAGACACGAGCACCGCTGGCATTACTCAAAGCCTATTGTACTTGCGAGGACAAGGCAGCTCCGAGACACAATGTCACAGTCACACTAAGCAGAATCTGCCTGCTCTGTTTTTGCTTGGGGTGAAATAGATCCCAACGTCAGTCACGGGTAATTATAGTCTGGAATATTACATGAAAATTAAAATGTGTAAAATGTCTCTTTCATTTCAAATAAATGTCAGAAACTGTACATACACGTCAGTGACAAGACTTAGGGTTGGGATGGAAGCAGAGGCCTTGTCTCTGCCAGAAGACAGTCCCGGCGGCCTGCAGGCCCCACGGGGCAGCCCCTGGACAGCGGGTGTCTGTGCGCTTCTGGTGTGTGGGTCCGGCCACACGGGGAAAGGGGGACACAGCACAGAGAACTTAAGTGGATCACACAGGTCGCGTCAAAAACAGAATGTTCGAATTCAGGACGGCTTCAAGAAAAACTGTCATTCAACCAAGAAAAAACAATTTCTTTTTAAATATATTTGAGAGGATCAATACAGTCAACCACAAGCTTGGAAATTACACCCCAGCATACTCTTGGTGTCCCTAAAGTTAAAATTAAAAGAATTTTCAGCTTCATACTTGTATAAACTGTCATCAACATTTGCACCCCGGCCAAATCCCCAGGCAGAGTGCCCCTGTCCCCAAGGAACTGAGACCCTCCTGGAAACTATGTCCCTTATTCTTAGGGATGCAAATTGAAATGTGAGTTGTCCTGGAGAACTGGAGAGGGGTGGATCTGGGGCTGACCTTGCAGAGCTGCCCTGAAGTCAGCGTGGCCTCGGGCACATGACCTGGATGTGCCCCTTGTGTCCTCGTCTGAGAAGCAGGCCACAATCCAGGAGTCTCTGTCTCCAGTCACTTTTGTCTCAGAGACTAACAATTTCTGGAGCAAGTCTGATGCTAGGAGAGAGCAGGGACCCAGCTCACGGTGAGAAGGGCTGGCTGCCACCGAGGGAGGGTGGCACAGTGGGAGCACGCCAGGAAAAGGCCAGTGCCAAGACCTTCACTGTGCGGGGTTCCCGGGGTCCTCATTTCTAGCCATGATTCACCCCCAAACCTAGATGTGTGTGTGTGTGCATGTGCATGGATATTTTAGGTTTTAATGGAGATTTCCATGTCCACTGTCACTTGGCATTTCTCTCAAATAAAAATGGCATTTATTTCACTCCTGACATTGACTTTCAGAAATCCAGTGTGGAGCTGCCGACCTCCTGGCTGAGGAAAGGGTCTTCGGCAGCATCAGAGCCGACAAAGGCTGCTGAGACCAGGGTACCTGCCCTGGGCCTGGGCTGTGATGCCCCGGGCAGCTCCTTCGAGTGGGAGAAAGGAAGTGGAGCAGGACGGAACACAGGTTGCAGGGAGGCAAATGTTCCTGACAAGTGGAGCTGTCCAGCAGGAGAGCGTGAATTTTTCAGACTCTGGAGGAATTCTGGCAGGAACTGCTCGTCTGGCGGGAGGGGGGGTGGGGAGTGTCAGGAAGACTGTGAAGGGTGGAGGCAGACCCCAGCTCTCAGCCCTGCAGAGCCTGCATCCCTGTGCCCTCACTAGCAACGCGGTGCCACCTCCCAACTGTGGGCATCGGAACAGCCCTCAGACACAGACCCCAGTGGGGACAGGTAAGACACCAAAAAAAGACCAGAAGAAAAAAAAAAAGAAAGAATTTGATGCTCATGGAGAACCATGGGTGCTGAGGAAGGCGCATTGCAGAGCTCTGTTACTCAAAACAAAACACAACCGAAGTAACAGGATACTCTTGCTGGAGCCTGGGATGAACGAGAACAAAGGCGCGCTCGCCGCTGCTGTCAACACTGGTCCATGGCGGGCCTCTCTGTCTTCAGAGACAGGTGTGAAGACACAGGAGGGCCAGAGAGCAGCTCCCCAAACAGGACACAGAGGTGTCTGCAGAGGCTCCTTCAAGCAGTTTGGAGCTGCAGAAGAGCCAGTTAATGAATTAAATTGATCATGAAACACACAAAGTGCAAATACAGACAAATCCCACCTTGCTGTTACCGGTCTTCAGACAAAGGTGATCAAGGATAGAATTTAAGTTGAAGCCAAAGCCTTCAGCCAGTACAAGCCCCTACATGTGGGCAGGTGAGGCCTGGAAGCCCCAGCGGGACATGGTGGGGCCAGCATCGCCCTTGTCCACCTCAGCTGCTTACAGAAGAACCGTGCCTATCACTCACCCTTCCCCAGTCTCTTGCAAATACTCAGGCCTAATGTAAGATCCTGAACTCAAATCAAGGGCAATTTCTATAGATCGTAGATGTTTCAATTATTTCAGTTTCAATTCATGATTTAAAAAAAATATATCAATTCAAGTTTCCAATTATTCCCTGGAATTTAAGCTTAAATTTCAGAAACACATATATAGACATAGACACATAACCAAGTTTTTAACTGCACATCAAATTCCAAGTCTTAGCTCAAAGGTGCCTGTAATTCAGGTGTCTCCTGGACATCCATTTCTCTCTCTTCCTAGACAAGCCTCCTTAGAAAATCATTGACTTTCATCTAATCACGTGAGCACGTTTTACTCCCCCTTTGCAAACTCCAGACAACACACATAGTTGTACACTTCATGGACAACACACATTCAGTGGATGTTTATCACATGAACAAAAGATTATTCAGAGACTAAAACCATTCTAAACAATGAAAATCTCATAGAATCTGATCGATTTTAAACCTGGACATCACAAGGAAAGTGTTTTCACTAGAATGCCACTTGGTTTAAACCCACCTGAATCCCTTACAAATACCAAAAGGCTGAAAGTTCCCTTTCTCCACCTAGAAAACGTTTGGGCTTGGTGTGCTGCTCTGTGTTCCAGACTGGCACACTCACGAAAGTTTTCAAAGACAGAGATATGGCTCCAGGAGCCTTGAATTAACACCCACAGAAAATACGAGGGGAGAGGCGTAAGGCACGGCCGTTTCAGCCACGTTCCTCCTGTCCTTCGTGTCACCATGGTCCAGCTTTGAAAAGAGTCTGCTACAGCAACACACAGATCCTCTTTTTAAAAAAGTACATGTTGAAATAAGTATGATTTAGGTGTCCACAGCTATAATTTACAGTAAATGGTATCAGATGCTATAATTCCAGAGCTGTTGACCCATTCAGCAGCAAGACTTATGGAAGTGAGTTGTTTTGCCTGGGACCATAGAGCAGGGTGGCCTCCCAGTTGGGACTGAGGGACAGTCTTCCAGGTGTCAGGCCACTGTGCTGGCTCCTGGGCCACACAGACCCTTGGGTCAGCCTGACGAGTCTCAAAACTCTTTGAGTGCTTTTACCACTAGGATCACCTGCATGAGCCTTGAAGGGGGTCCTTTGGTGTGACCATGGCACAAAGGGTCCGAAGCTGTCTGCTGTGATCAGTTGTCTGGAGAGTCTGACAAGAACAGCTGTTGGGTTTCCTGGTAAAACTGCTGACTCTGGAAGAAACATCTGGGGTCTTTTTTTTCTGGAGCTTCATAGGGCAGAATAAGCTTAGAGTCCACCACATAGTACCCCACAGGTGGGGCCAGAGAGCAGCGAGTCACGATGACCCTGTTCTCTAACTTCCTCCCCTGGCACGGGCCACAGCAAGCAGGGGGCTGGGGCTTGTCGGTCTGACGCGAGGTCCCCCCACCTGTGCTGGCTGGTGGGGCTCTGCTCTCTTCTCCGTCCTCCTTTCCTAGTTCCTGATGGCCACATGCTTCAGACCATGGAAGAGACGAGGGCTGAGCCTTGGTGCCAGCACAGGGGAAGGACTGGGGAGATAGCTCTGCTGGCCCAGCTCAAATCTGCCGCTCTCTGCCTGTGCTGCCTTGGGAGTCACCTGCCTCTCTGGCCTCAGTTTTTTCATTTGCAAAATAGGGATTGTAACAGACTCCATGTGGCACTGTGGACCCTTATGACACAGTGGTTGTGTGTGGCACAGTGGACCCATGTGACACAGTGGACCCTCGTGGCACAGTGGACCCTGGTGCCACAGTGAACCCTCGTGGCACAGTGAACCCTCGTGGCACAGTGGACCAATGTGACAAAGTGGACCCTCGTAGCACAGTGAACCCTCATGGCACAGTGGACCCTCATGGCACAGTGGCCCCTGGTGGCACAGTGGACCCTCATGGCATAGTGGACCCTGGTGGCACAGTGGACCCTCGTGCCACAGTGGACCCCCATGGCATAGTGGACCCTGGTAGCACAGTGGAGCCATGTAGCACAGTGGACCCTGGTGGCACAGTGGACCCTGGTAGCACAGTGGACCCTGGTGGCACAATGGACCCTGGTGGCACAGTGGACCCATGTAACACAGTGGTTATGAAAATTACATCAGATGAAAACCATAAAGTACTTAGAATGATCCCTGCTTGTATTAACCATGCAATAAACTTTAGCTATTATATTATTGTACTTTATTTTCAAAAGAAGTTTCTGCTCTTGGTGGGAAAAGAAGACTGACACATCAACCAGTGAGAGAACCGCGTCAAGCAGGACTGTTCACCTTTGCACATCAGAGGAGGGTGGGTGCTCTGGGGTCAGGATGGGGGGAGGCGCCACAAGCCTGCAAAGAACCTCTAAGGGTCTGAATCTCAGGGACGGACCAACGACGACCTGAAGGGGAAGACACAAATATGGATCTCAAAGGACGGTCTCGGGCTGGTAGGGAAAAGGAGTCAGCACAGTCCCACCAGGGAGATTCCGAGAGCCAGCCCTGTGGGTGCCCAGGCCACAGCGGGAGAAATGACCTCCAGAGCCCCCAGGTCTAGGGCTTCTCCAGGAAGAGGATCTGGTCTAGTTTAGGTCAGCTCATTGTCTGAGATGTGAAAGAATTATGAGGTTTCAAAGAACAACCCCAATGGAGTCACGGGTGGTTGAGATGGTTCTGTTCACAGAAGAGAAGGTTAGGGAATTACATCAAACATCTCAGAGTACACTAGCAGAAGCTATTTTTCTTCTTTCTAGAAGGCTGAACAAGAAAACAGTTTACATTTCAGTAAAAGGATTTAGACACAAGGGCAGACTGATTCAGACATGACTAAGGATTTGCGTTTGTAACACTTGGAGATTAAAACAGGTAGTCGGTTTGGAGATAGGGTCTGGGTGGAAAAGGAAGGGCATTTCCTGCCCACCCCCAACTGACACGCCTGGCACCGGTCAAGGGCCACGTGAAAAGCCCTTGCTACCGGGCAAAGGCACCACCGTTATCGCCGAGTGCCGTGCCCTGCCATGAGAGCCAGCAGCAGTTCCCCAGTGAGACCAGAACGCCAGGGGAGCGAGGCCAGAAATGGAAGGTTCCCGGGGAAGGAGACTCCCCAAGGTCGACATGGGGTTTAGGAGCGAGGAATTGGGAGGGGAATTGAGCATCAGGGAGCTCCAGTGAAGCGCATGCTTGTAGAGGGCAATCTATACAGTCCAGGGGGCCCTGTGGTCCTGCAGCCCCTTATTCCCACCAAAGGTCACTGTCAGCTGCCTCCATTTGCACATCCCTATTGGGTGACGCAGTCACCTCCACTGGCCTCAGAGATGCCCACACCATGCTCGGGGGGCCTGGGCAGTGTGCTGACATTGTGTGCTGCAGGTTAGGAGAGTCGTCAGAGGCGACTAATCTCCCGAAGTCAGTCTGTCAATCACGGTTGTTTTGTCTGCAGTGAGGCGTGGGAGGAGCCCGGGTTCTGAAAGGCAACCCAGTAACAAAAGCCCACAGACAGCCCTCTCTCCAGCCTCGCTCTGCCCAGACCCACGTTTTGGTTCATTACCCATGAAATGTTTCATTAGCAGAGAGCTGGTGGCGTGTAGTAAACAAGCCGGGTGCCCCGCCCGGCGCTTTGACAGGAGAGACAGCTCAGGGCTGGGGCTTAGTTCTGAGACAGGCAGGAAGTCTCAGCCCCACATCTGATACTGGGGACCAGAGTGGCCACGCTCCTGGAAAAGCTTCTGGTTCTGCGTATCTAACACCGGCCCACACGTGCCTTTCCGTCTGCTGCAAGAGGGCCGCTGGTCGCCAGTCATTTGGTTGGACTAGAAAGGGGCTCAAGAATGAGTCTGGTTCAGCCCTGTCCACCCACACAGGTCAGGCAGCAGGACACCCACTGTGTCGACAGGAAACCGAGGACCAGACGGGTCAGGGGCTCACTCAAGGTCACGTCGCATGTAGTTTCTGCGTGGGGGCAGCCTGCCCTGTCGTGCTCATGACTATCTCCTCCCCCCTCAAACCTGGGATGTAAAGTATTTCTAAGGGCCACTCCCAGCTCTTCCGACTAAAAGTGACCAACTAAACACCTACATCCTCCTTCCCCTCTCCTCAGTTCATATTCAAAGAAATCAAGAAGAGTATCATACGGACCATAAATGTTTGATAAATTCTCGGAAAATAGGAAGCATAAGCCGCCAGGCCAACACAGAGAAACAGAGGAAACCGCAGAGCAAGACAGTGGGGCTGACCCCCCGTCACACAAAAGGCCATCCTCAGAAGACCTACATGCGAGGGCCAGGAATCAGCCTCGGGCCACCGAGATAACTCACCTGGGAACTGCGTGTGGAACAACTTGGTTACCCTCGTTGCACTTGGTCGGAAGCAGCTTGGTTTTTCTCAGCTCCCACGGAGAGGGTCAGGTGTGCCCAGGGATGCACGCTGCCCGGAGGGGACCACACCCTCCTCCCTCCTGCTTCCCTAGGAGCCAAAGCTCACTCCGTCGGTGGGGAGGCCTGAATTGCAGGGCACTTAGGCAACCGTGAAAGACGCCACTAGCAGCTCCCAATGTGAAAGGCACAGTCCCTTCACTCCCACACATGACCCTCACCACCAGGGTCACCAGGCATCCTGGCAGGACTGAGAGCAGGAGAGTGGGCCAGGAGGGACACAGGGACGCCCACCTGGAGCAGGAAGGGATTTTGGAAAGCTCTTTTCGTTCCTGAAGAGATCGAGGAGCCCATGGCATCCATAAAATTGCAGGCTCCTATGAGACAGAAGCAGAAATTTAAAAGTGTTCTTTGATTTTAAAATGCTTGCCAAAATAAAACTCTCTGCGGATAAGACAGAGAGTTGGAGAAAGCAGAAGACCAAACTGATGCAACTGAAGTGAGTTAGAAAATCTCCCAGAATATTGTGGGGAAAAAGAAAAGAGAAGTGGAAAATGTGGGGGGAAATTAAGGGACATGGAAAACAGACCAAGCAGTCTGATGTCCACGGAAGGGCTACAGGACTACGGAGAGCCCTCGTCCATAGGAAGAGGCCAGCAAGGGCTGGACAGGGCTGATTCTTCAAAGTTCTGCATCCAGGTCTTTGAAATAGAAGAACTCGGGCGGCACCTGTGGCTCAAAGGAGCAGGGCGCCGGCCTCACATGCCAGAGGTGATGGGTTCAAACCCAGCCCTGGCTAAAATTCCAAAAAAAAAAAAAAAAAAAAAAAAGAAAAGAAAAGAATAGAAAAACTCTTGAAATATCAATATCCCCCAAGTAGCTTCGTGTAAATCGACACAGATTTCTCACCAGCAATGCTGTACTAAATGCTGAAAATGGGTCGCTCAGAGTCCTGAAGATTTTTAAAACAGAAATTCTTTATCTAACCAAAACATTAATAATCAAACGAAATGAATAAAATCTATATTTATTTTCAAAATTATTATGGAAAAAAGGGGAGGGGAGGAAAGGCTAGAGGAGCTGGAGGCTAGAGGAGCTAGAGGCAGGTCACAGTGAGTATGACTTCAGTCAGAGACTACTAGATAGAAATGTCTTCTAGACTGATCCAATCTTGATACTTAGAAAATAATTTACATAACCTGAATCCTGGGAATGCTTTCTATTGCATTAAAAACATCTTAAAGTCGGGGCGGCACCTGTGGCTCAGTGAGTAAGGCGCCAGCCCCATATACCGAGGGTGGCGGGTTCAAACCTGGCCCCAGCCAAACTCCATCAAAAAATAGCCGGGTGTTATGGCAGGCACCTGTGGTTCCAGCTACTCGGGAGGCTGAGGCAAAGAGAATGGCCTAAGCCTAGGAGGTGGAGTTGCTGTGAGCTGTGACTCCACGGCACTCTACCAAGGGCAATAAAGTGAGACTCTGTCTCTACAAAAAAGAAAAAATCTTAAATTCAAACCTGTATGGTTAAAGAAAGTAATGCAAATGTAACCAGACTTGGTCAAGTAATAATTATGTAACAACCCAAATCTGGGAGGTCAAGCTGAGTCAAGTGGGAAGAAGGGAGCTGCCTTTATTTCCTCATTTTTTGTAGCAGGGAGTCAATATTTACTGTCTAAATTTGATAAATTGAGAAATGTTTGCTTAAGTATAATAAAATCATAAAACAGCAAGAAGTAATAACACAAATGATCAAAGCTGGATGCTTATGGCAGCCATAATCACAGTGACAGCTTCTCTGAGTGAGACCCAACCGGCCACAGAGACGGCTACTTGAGTGAGGCCCAGCCAGCCACAGAGACGGCTGCTCTGAGTGGGTCCCAGCCAGCCATGGTTCCAGGGCAGGTTCTGTGATGCATTTAGTCCTCTGGATGAGGACCTGGACACTGCTGTCATCTCCACTGTGCAGACGAGTGAACTGAGGCACCAACATATACACTAACTCAAAACCAAATCAAACATCTTGGCTGCATTTGTCTTATAAAACACAGAATCCACATACACTGTCTATGGCTGATGACCTTTGACCTCATGTGTCCCTGAAGCCTGTCATCAAGAACATCAAAAGATATTTGCACCACATTATCCATTGCAGCTCAATTTGTAATAGCCAAGTCATGGAAGAAACCCAAGTGCCCATTTACCCATGAATGGATTAATAAATTGTGGTATATGTACACCAGGGAATACTACGCAGCCTTAAAAAAGATGGAGATTTTGCCTCTTTTATGTTTACCTGGAGGGACCTGGAACATATTCTCCTGAGTGAAGTATCTCAAGAAAGAATGGAGGAAAAAGTATTCAATGTACTCAGTACTTCTATGAAATCAGCTTATATTTGCTCACACTTTCTTATGAAAGATAGAACACAACTATAGCCCAGGATGGAGAAAAATGGGGTGGGAAGGGAGGGGAGGGAGGAGGTTTGATAGAAGGAGGATAAAAGGTGGGACCACACCTATGGAGCATATTGGAAGGGTACAAGTTAAATCTGTCACGTGTAGAACATAAATGTCTTAACACAATAATCAAGTAAATGAGGCGAAAGCTATGTTGATTAGTTTGATGTAAGCATGTCAGATTGTATAAAAAAATCAACACATTGTACCCCACATATGCATAAATGTATTCATGGCCTATGTGTATATGATTTAATATTTAAAAAAAAAAAAAAAAAAAGAACATCGTAGAGCCCTGACCAGTGTCAGCCGTCTCAGCCCATCAGCCTTGCTGGACACAGCGGGGTCCCACCTCCTGGGCACTTCCCTCAGTGGCCACTACTGCTGGCTATCGTTAAGGAGTGGCTCAGGGCCAGTCCTCCTCTTGGACACTGGTGACTCAGCTGGCCTCAGCTGGCCTTTCACATCATCTGTCAGCCACAATCCTCACTTCAGATTGTTAGGATTGCCCCCTTTCAAAGCCCCACCCTTGTGTGCCCAGTTGCCATCAGGAGAATGGATTCCCCATTTGCCACGACTAAAGCTCTTCTCCTACTGCAGCTTCTACCCACACAGCCTCCTGCAACTCCCCGCGTCCGGGCGACAGCGACCCCGTCCTTTCTGACGTCCAGCTCCTCTCACAGGGGTCCCCCTGCCAGGCACTGCCCACCTCGGCTTCCTGCAGAGATTGTGTGCCGTGGTCTCCTCCAGACCAGTGGTGGACATGGCTCCCCCACACCCCCTCCCTGCTCCGATGCTCCTAGTCCACCCCTCCCTTGTAGCAAAGGTGGCAGTGCCTGGGTCTAACTGCTCTGCACTCCTCCCACCACATCCTACTGCCTGCTGCTCCTTGAATGCGTCTCCTCCACGTCAGTGCTCTTCCCCAGCAGTGCACGGCTGCCTCTTCCACCTCCGCGCGCTCTTTCTTTCTTTCTTTCTTTCTTTCTTTCTTTCTTTCTTTCTTTCTTTCTTTCTTTCTTTCTTTGTTTCTTTGTTTCTTTCTTTCTTTCTTTCTCTTTCTGTTTTTCTTTCTTTCTTTCTTTCTTTCTTTCTTTCTTTCTTTCTTTCTTTCTTTCTTTCTTTCTTTCTTTCTTTCTTTCTTTCTGTCTTTCTTTCTTTCCTTCCTTCCTTCTTTCTTTCTTTATTACATTAATGCATTTATG